>JARYHS010013630.1:81567441-81664894 GCA_031002005.1 Vandiemenella viatica
TTATCGGCTGCACAGTACATCTCTATCGCAGCCGCCAATACTAACCCTGTAATCCTACCGGGTATAGGGGACCTATAATCTAACGTGGAATTCGAATCATGTAGAGTGATAGCGTACTTTACTTAAGGTCATAATCAAGAGTGTATGGACCGAGATCTGAATGAGATCCTGTTTTACCTCGAAGTCTCTAGCTAGAAGGCGCGAAATAGTTGTGTTGCCTGTAAAGTGTTTCATTAATAACCCCTTAAAACATTTTACAATGCGTTTTTTACCTGCTGCGAAGATGACTTTTAAAAATTAATTTGCGTCGGCGCGGCGGTCAGTTGTTCACCTGCGCCATTGTACTGTCGCTGCTAGGAAGCCGGTAATTGGTAAAAACGCGTGGCGTTCACTCATTAGCTGAAGAGCTCCCACCCTGCACAGCCAATCACAGCGAGTGGACTCATTAGGACAGCGACCGCAAAGTGTTATGCGTTACGGCGACCCAAGGCGCCGTGTTTCACACCGATTGGTTCCCGGGAAAACAAACACGTCCACAACGGTCTGCGCGGACGGAGGAAAATTGGTGGCACTGTGGAGTTCACTTTCATCAGTATAGTGGAAGCATTGTTGTTGTGGCTGCCGCAGATTTAGGATGAGGCCAAGTGGAGATTGTTATCACAGTGGCGCCGTTCCTTTGGCCGGCTGGAAGACACAAAGAATCTAACCTAAACTTTCACTATTATTTCTATATTCGTGGTGGGTGAGCGGTTAACGCTCTGGCCTCGCATTCAGGACGCCGCGGCCGGTTTGAATCCCCGTCCGGCATCCATATTTGGGTTTTCCCTGATTTCCCCAAATAACTGCAGGCGAATGACGGGATGCTTCCTTCAAAAGGTCATGGAAGAATTCCTTCCCGTTCCTCGTCCCCAGTCTAATGACCTCGACGTCGACTAGGCGTAAAGCTATAAGCAAAAAAATAATAATAATAATAATAAAAAAGCTTTCCGTTTTCTTACTTCATGTATCCATAATCAGTATTTTTACGCCTAAAAGCAAACAGTGAGCTAATCGTAACTGATTTTGAAATTTAATATGAAAACTTTGCCAAAACTATCTCAATACTATTTGAGGCAAGTTATTTATTCCTTAGCAGCTCGAAATTCTAAATTTCATACATATCAGTTTACTGGACTGCAAGTAATATGCCTATACTCTGTTTACTCAATTTTAATTCTCATCTTAACGAAATCCCAATTAACTGCGTATGTTATCCAAAAAATAAATGATACATAATAATAAATTTTTATTGGAATTTCCTTCTTTGGAGAATTAAAAATCACGAGTCAATAGAATGACTGTCGCACAGAAAGCGCAAAACAAAAACTCATTTTGATGAAATAGAAATATTGTTCTTAATGGCATATTACCCATCATGAAAGAAAAATTCCACAAACGGAAATAATATACAAGATTGAAAAATTTTAGAAAATGATTCTGAATACTCGACCAGATTTAAAGAGAACATACAATATTTTTTTGTATTTTTTGCTTAGCTATATAAATTTAGTCCTTTAATTTATATCTTATTTTTATGTTCTTAGAAGTTTTTAATTGTACACAGTAGAAATGAAAATTGAGACGAAATAAACAAAATAAACATTGATTTTTACCTCTTTAGTGCTTCATTATCTGTAGCTGATCGAATGTTTTTCCAATACATTCGTGCTGTCAGAAGACATTCGAATCAATATGAATTCTATGCGAGCCAAATTAAAAGTTTAAAAGTTCGAGAACATGATAGATTTAAACTTACGGTATTCGGCAAAAATTACTTACCAGAAACAACCTTCAGCAATTATACGAAATACACTTCGCCGTTGAAACATCGTCTAGCAGTCTTCGTCAGTATAAGAAAGCTTCAAAATCTCGTAAAAAGTAATATCACGAAGGTTTTTGGTCAATGTCAGGATTTCAGTTCGAGCTTTCCATGTCCTCAAACCGTGTGGCGTGAGGCCTCAAAACCGCACGGATACAATGGTAGGAGGAAGAACCCATATACATGGAGAAAACAGCAAACGCCACAGCTAAAGACATCAGAGAATTTGTGAAATCTCAGATGCCATCCATCAGCACACGTCTTCCAGAAATTCCTTACTTCATTCTTATCAGCACCAAGCGCTCTGAGAGGAATTAACTTATCAGTCGACATCGTCTGCTTCTATTACCTATCTATGACATGGTTCAACAGTGCTGAAGAAGTTACTACTGATTTGAATACTGCCACTAAATTTTGTTAGCATATTCTACATTGAGTCTTTAATCAATCAAAATAAAAGGCAAAGCTTGGAGTCTTTGTGTTATTTTGTCTGTAAGGGTGACGTCACGCTACCGGCCTCTTCTTTGCCGAACTAACAACGGCCAGAAATGTTACTACAAAATTGAGGCTATGTGAGTTACTTAATAACAATTTTATTTAGTTAAGCAATTACGAAGAAATTATTGCCATAGCACTGAGAGAAAGGTAACTATTTCGTTTAAATCAAATTATTAATTATTTTATTCTTTCGAAGTAGATGTTTGTAATCACTGTTACAGTAAGCTACGAAATATGAGATCACGTAGTGAACGCCATGGAAGCTTTCGTTTTAGAGCAGAATATTAACAATGGTCGTTACCACAGAGGGAAGGAGTTATTTAATTTTTTAATTAATTTAAGCTGCTTTCATGAGCGCATTCTAAATTCCTGAAGTGTTTTTGGTAAATTATTCCTCACTTCAGTTGGCAATTTGTTCCAATCCCCTGACACCCTCACCAACAAAAGAAAATTTTCCCCTCTCCTTTATGCATAAAATCGAGTGTCAGCTTGTAGTCTTGGTCGCCTTTCCCCTTCCATGCCTATTCCTAATTCTTTGACCAATATCCCTCCAAGTCCCATCACCAACATATTCCCTATACATTCCCAGCACCTATTTACAATCCTCCTTTCCTCCAATGACTCCAAATCCAGCTCCTTTATCATATCAGTTACTGCCTGGGTCCTGCAATAATTTCCACAAACAAATCTAGCTGCTCTTCTTTGCACAGCCTCCAACTCCTGTATGTCATAATGTAAATGTGAGTCCCAAACTACGCCACCATATTCAACCAATGGTCCGACCAAAGTTTTGTAACCCAATTCTCCAACTTCTCTGGTACATCCTCTCATCACGCTCTCCTCTAAATGAAGGATTTTGCAACCTTTTCCTACCATCTGCCAAGGGCTTTGCTCAGCTGAATTTGTTATCAATCGTTACGCCAACATATTTACATTTCAAGCCTTAAACAAGCAATTCTGACCCCACCCTATAATCATAATTAACCATTAGTTTTTTTATATGTGTACCTAATAAAGTGATTCTTCTTGGCATTTATCTTTATTCCATGCTGACCTACCTATTTCGATATTCTATCCAGGTCACCGTGCAGCTGTTCACAGTCTTTACCTGTTTCAATCCTATTGTACACCATTACATCATCTTCAAAAAACCTAAATTATGACTGTATCCCATTAAAAAAAAGTCATTCATTAGAATAATGAACAGCAACCCTTTTTGGTTTGTAAATTCTACTTTGTACTCTGGTTTTTAAGAATTCCTCTACCCAGCAGGTAACATTTTCATCCAGTCTAATAGATTTCAATTTATTTAAAACCATTTTATGGCTCACTCTGTCAAATGCCTTAAAAAGATCTAGAGCCACACTATCAACTTGGCCTCCCTTGTCAAATTCATCTGAAATATCTTGCATACGTATAGCCCGCCATTTGAAATTCATATGAATATCCTTGTTTAAAGCCATGTTGTCGATCTACAAACCAGTTTTTTTGCTCACAGACATTTATGATATAGTTGCATATCAATCTCTCCATTCTTTTTCCTATCACTGATGTCATACTAACTAGCCTGTAATTTTCAACCCTATTTGTAAACCCTCCTTTATGAACCGGTACTACTATCGCCCTATTCCCAGAATTTGTTAAGCAGGAAGACTGCAGACTCATTTTAAATAAAACTTCAAGGTAACGTACAATATCGTATCCCACAATACTTAATAAATCTGGTGTAATATTATCTACACCAGTCCCTTTATTTTTTATTTTTTTTTTTTTTTTAGCTTTTTGAGTTCCTTCATAATTTCCTAGGAATCTATTTAAAATTTTGTATTTCTCTCATTTATACTTTTAGGAAGACTCTCCTCTGATTCATTCCCCCATTCCACCCCCACCCCCCAAATCACAAGATGATAGTCCCTAGTTGTCTCACTAAACCAGTCTCTCAATATCTATGTAATTTAAAAATTCTCAGTGACTTCAACTCCGGTCTAATCTACAATAGTCTAAATACCTTCCCTTCAGTTTTCTAATATAATCATAGAAATTTCTAGATGTATCATTCAGTGCACCAATAATATTCTTCATAAACCCATCCTTTGCTTTTCTCTATGCTCTTAATAATTGCTTGTTTCCCTAATGCCCTCCTGTTTCTTAATTCTGTTGTGTTCCCGTCTCACTAGCCTCTTTAACCTTCTCATATCCCTAATGTAGTATGTAGGTTCTGTACTTCTCTTTATTTTCTGCTTTGGAATCAATATTTCTTCACCGTTTTTTATTACCTCCTTAAACTCTTCCAATTTCGCCTCCATTGTACTTGTGCCATCCTTCCATTTGCTGAACCTTTCCCTGAAATATCTCTTCAATTCTAAAGTCTGTGCCTTTTTATAATTATACTTATTTCCCTCTTCTATTCTTGCCACTGGTTTACTGAACTCCCTACTATCCATCAGTATTGCATTGTGATCGCTTATTCCACCAGTTACTTAACGCCCTACAAGATTTTCTTCAGGCTTTATTACAAAGATATCCATGTTTGGTCCCCTCGTATTGTGCTCTAACACTTGTGTAAAACCTCCTTCCCGTATGAAAGTATTTGCAAATCTCTGTTCCAATTATTTTATTTACTACCAAGCTGACACCTAGTAAATTTATATCCCCTCCAATAAAAACGCTCAACTATGAACTGTGAATGTGAATTTAGTTTCTCTCTGACAATCTGATCTCCATCATTCATTCTTCCACTACGGTAAGCAGCCAATAGCGGAATATTTTTTTATCACCCCAAAAATCTACCCCTAGTAACACATGCTGATGATCTATGAACACTCTAGAATCTTTGTTAACCATTATGAATACCCCTCCACCAATTGCTCCTCTGTCTCTGCGGTACATTCCATAACTTTCACAGAAACCCTCATTATCTAGTACGTCTTCTTTTAACCAAGACTCTACCCCTATAATCACTTGTGGTCTATGCATTTCTACTAAGTTTTCAAATTTTATCACTTTGTTCATTATACTTCTCCAGTTCACCAATAACACCCTTATTTTTGGCGTTATGGTATTTTCAGCTGTACCCAATTCCCTTATGATTTCAACACCTTCATCTGTTTCTTTACCATTTGTGTATTTTCCCATAGTGCATATACAATCAGTATCCCTTTGATAATATATTTTTAGCCCCTGACCAGCGGCTCCTAACCTAAAAAGGGCACAGTCCTGACCCCGTCATTTGATCACGATCTCTCCGCCCTAGACCACGATTAAAAAATATATTAAGCGGCATAACAAAAGTTGTTAAGATTTTTTCCTTAATTTCCTCTGCTGAGTTTTTTTACTGAACCAGCTGAAACTTTTTGTTACAGCAAAAAACTGTAGCGAGCGTTGTTTTCTAACAATTCTGTTCACCCAAGCACAGTGATCAACTGACTGGCCAGTACATTCCATTCAACCCATCTTTATTGACGGGTTTAGAGGTTAGTACGGTAACAAGTTTCTAAAGGATTGTGAAGAATTATTATTTATATTCGTCATTCGATGTAATTTGTAGTATTTATGCGTTTGCTGTTATTAGAGCAGTTACACTCATGTTTGAGTAACTTGAAGCAGCTTTACGTTCACCTTTATGCTGCACGTTAACCGTCATAGCGTATGGCACGTAAACGATAACAGTCTTGCAGCCATTAAGCAGAGTCCACTCTCAACCTGCGCGTTGTGAATATTAACACAGTCGAGATTACGAGCCACACAAGTTATCTATAAAATTCACTACCATTCGTCAGGGGTGAGGTGCCACGCGAACATATAAAAATTAATTGCGTATGGAAGTGTTAGCGGGATATCCTTGAAGTGTTCGGCCAACAATGGATAGATCTTGATTTGTCCCACATTCCCTCTATGTTGTGGCTCGACCTACAGTTTAAGGTGAAATTAGACCTACAGAACGGCCTAGCGTACTTACATCAACAAAGCAAAGCCCTCAAAAGGACCCGGAATATAAAAAAACAAGCCTTATACACTGAGCTGTGGCACCTTTAACATGAGCAGATTATCAGGCTGCGAGCGTATGGATTTTCATAGCTCACACCAACACTCGTACGGAATATGAGGCAACAGAAGTGTTCTTCCAATCACTCGTAAACGCTATGATAATTTTAAACAGATAATGTAAATATCGGCATTGCCCTAATCAGCAGCAGTGTATATAATCCACATTTTGATGTGTAAATGTATGCTATACGTTAGGACAAAGTAGCAGTATAGATGTAGAAGTTTAAATTCAGTTTATTACCGAGCTAACTCCATTCTAATTCGGGAAGCCGCTTCAAAGGTAGCGAGGATATCCATGATATCGCGCTCGCACCAAAGGAAGCCAGAAAGCTTGCTTCACATTACGTTGGCCTGACAGAGACTCGTTTTCATCGTTTTGTAGATCCTAACGACGGGCCCTCCGATCAAAAAGCTGTAAATATTGTATTACCCCCTTGGGTGTGGTTACCTAATTTAAAAGTATTATAAAAGGCAAAATTACTTTTCATGACAGGTTTTATGATTAACTAATGTAACTGGGATGATGTGAGGAGGTAAATGAGTGGCAGAACTGGGAAGTTTATTTTATTTTCTTTAATTAAAAGAAACGAAATATTTTTGGTTTCAACGATCAGAGACACATTGAAATCAACTGAACGATCCAACAGAAAGAATGGTCGGTAAGAGGGGATTTGTAGGACACAGTTTCTATTACTATTTGGTCGGTAAACCAGGTCGATCAGAGTGCCTCGAAAATCAAAGTGAATGCTGTATAATATCTAATTATAACAAGGCGAAAGAGACGGTGTGATTTTCAACTAAACAGTATGCTAGAAGAACAGACGGAAACCAAAGTCGGGGAAAGTCTGAAGAAAAAAAATTCAGCATCATCTCGAAAACCTTGAGAATCATGTCAAGAAAAACAAATTTCAAATTCACCCAGCAACTGTTTCAAAGAACACAATGAACAAAATACAGAAGATTCCTCAGTGTGTAATTATACCACTATCGAGGAAATTATTACGGAAATCGAAAATAATGGTCCAATCGTCGGCAAGAAGATCTAATTTAGGGTCGAAATACAAAGAAGCAAAGCGTTGAACGGAGGTCATCAAATGAAAAGCGGGATACGAATAACCATGCGAGACATCACAGGAAACCTTTATGCTAACAAAGAGGAATTATATCAAGAACAAGACGCGAGAAGTAGTTTTTCCAACATGTCTTTCTGAAATTATTCCATGAGAATTACGTAAGAAAGAAGTATTGATTTTTTTTCCCTGTAAAATATTTCAATTCATTCTCGAGTCTGACTCTGTAAACGGTGATTTCTATAAATACAAACTTTTCTTAATTGCGTGATATGTCCCGACTAATTGTTCGTAGAACGATGTTACTGGACTGGTTATACATGGTAACTTTATATTTACTCCCGTTGAACTGATTTTTTAAACTTTTCCCCCAAAGGTATCACAATTATATGACAAATCAATCGAAATTTTTGCGAAAATTTCCTTGTTTTAATTAATTTATGACTGTGCTGCCTACTCTCATTCCATTAGATTAAACGTAACAACGTCAAACAGCTGAAAAACGCGAGAATCGTTAGGCTGTTTTATTTATCTCTGTGATCAGCAACGATTGCAGATTCTAATTTCTCATTCGATACTAACGATATTATTGACAAACACGACACATCAAGTGCTATCGTATTCACAATATTTTTTTCATTGTTCATTATTTTGAATATAACTTCATTTTTAGCATTGCGAGCATTAGTTATTTAAACATAAAATGGAGGGAATGGAAAAGTAAGCAGCACAGCATTCTAATATAAATGCGTGCGAAATATTAAAGTGTCACAAGCAACATGAAAGCAGGGCGTACTGTAATTCTGAAAGTCTGCTGCCTGTGTTTCTAGCTTCAAAAATCATTACTCATATTATACATACAATATAGTTATCCCATTTACCGGGTGAGGTCTCGCCCATTTACAGGAGGTCTGATGCAATACCCTCTCTGCGGGCATATCTTCGTATAGTATTTAGGTTTCGAAACTGGGGGAGATGGGGGGGGGGGGGTGAAGATTTGTCAGGTAGTGGCAGGAGGGGAATGAGGAAGCTACGCCACCCTTGTGGACGATACCCGACTCCACACCGTCGGAAGTACTGTGTCTCTTTCACCGCCTGTTGGAGTTGAAAACCTTTATTCTAACATCAAATTCTTAATGAGTTTCCTCTGAGATGTCGTTGTTACTACTGAGAAGAAGGCATTTACGTTTTTAGTAATAAATTTTGGGGAGAGGAGACCGTGGAATATTTCCTATGGGCCGAAGTGGAGCATATGAACTTTTATTTTGAATGAAGTTGGGCGTGGTAAGAAAACGTTTTGGAACCCCTATTCTATGGAATAGGGGTAAGGGGGTCTGTGAACAGTAATGTTTGACAAAAGGTAAGACTAATAACATGCCACAGAGACGTACGGACAGTTATAGTGGTTTATTAGCAAATATGTGAGAGAAAAGGTTTGGTGTTCTCCAGTTTATTGACAGACATCACAGCAGTGACGGAGAAATGGATGAGAAATAACCGCGACCTGCCGAATGGATTTGATAAGTCAATAAGATTCGTATTAAAAGACCGAGTGTGGTGGGTGAGCGCTAACTATTTGGTCTCGTATTCGGGAGAACGCGGGTTCGAATCCCAGTCCGGTTATCCAGATTTGGCTTTCGATGGTTTTCCCAGATCACTCCACGCGAATGCTAGGATGCTTCCATCAAAAGGCAATGGCAGATTTCCTTCCCGTTCCTTGTGCCCAATCCCATCCCGCCTTTAATGACCTCGACGTCGACGAGGCACAAAGCAATAAGGAAAAAAGTATTAAAATCTTCGTTTAAAAAAAATAAATAATAATAATAATAAAATAAATTGATATCTCTTGTGTGCCAAAGAGTTGAGGGACAGATAGTTGTGGGGAGATAGAAATGTGCTTTCTATATCTTGTGTAAATATGGGTGGAAACTGAAGGAGCAATATTTGGCGGGTTTTCGTAGATAATGGAAATGTATTAAGTTTCGGCGGGATAACACCAGCCAAATGGGATTATACAGGTTAGAGACAGAAAAAGATGGCTTACGTGCACGTTGGAGTGGAAAGTTGTGTTGCACGTACGATGATGTGATCAGTCTAGTCTGGGACCGAGCGTGGTGGTGTAACGGATAGCGTTCTGGCCTCGCATTCGGGAGGACGGCGGTTCGAGTCCCCGTCCGGGCATCCAGATTTGGGTTTTCCATGGTTTCCCCAAATCACTCCAGGTGAATGCCGGGATGCTTCCTTCAAAAAGGCCTTGGCCGAATTCCTTCCCATTCCTTGCCCCCATCCTTTCCCGTCTCTAAAGACCACGTTGTTAAAAAGGGACGTTAAACTGTAAAAAAAAAAAAAAATCTAGTCTGGGATACACGTTACTGATGGAATGAGGAAATACGACAGCTGTTGTGGGAGACAGGCGCTAGTGTACGAATCAGGAAAATGTAAATATAAATAGAGATTATAAAGACCTTCTCACATGTGAACCAGTTATTATTTGGTGTAATCGTAGGCTTCCGCGGCCAGAGTCAGTTGATTCTTGGCTGTCCGCGTGGCACCGCGTCATGTTTCTTGAAACCAACGTTTCTACCCTCATTCTGGGGTCTTCTTCCAGGGCAGAACTGGAAGAAGACCTCAGAATGAGGGTCGAAACGTCGGTTTCAAGAAACATGACGCGGCGCCACCCGGACAGCCAAGTATTAGTTATTATTTCGTCATCACTCACGTTAGATGTCTTGGTGAATCGTGGATTTTAGCTAAGCTGATGCTTTCAGGTGGCATAGGAACAGAAGAAGAGTCAAGAACTATAATAGGTGACGAGAATTACAAGGGATTGACTTTCTTACAATTTCTCCTTAGGAAAAACATGTGTAACCAGAGTCATCGCAGAGACCGAGCGTTGTGCGTGGCATTCGGCAGGATGCGGGTTCAAATCCCCGTCCAGTAATCCTGATTGTTGTTTTCCATAGTTTCTGAAATCACTCACTCCCGGGAATGCCAGTACGGTTCCGTCAAAATCTTATTTCCGAATTCCTTCCCGTTCCTTGTCCCCATACTCTCCTGGCTCTAATGACATTGATGTCAATGTGCCTTAAAACATTAAGCAAAAAATAAATCCTAGCAAAGGACACATTTTCAGGACAGTTGCATTTAAATCTTAATTGTTTGGGAAAGTTTTCAGCTTTCAAGCGGAAATTGTACAGCGTCCAGGAATTCCCTTAAACGATTAAGGAAAACCTACTACAAACAATAATAAGAACGTCTTTTCCTGACTAAGATTGTGGCGCTTTTACCGCCCGAAGAAAACTGACGTTTAAATTATTGAAGTGCTAGTTGAACGCGAACAATGTCTCTTGCTTTTGTTAAATGTAAATATTACTATAATTAATTTTAATTGCGATGGTGCTAGTGCTCAGGTGGCAGTTCCCAACAGATAGCAAACTCCGTACTAGTTGTTCTTAACACTAACAATAACAGTACCAGGTATTTTCTGCGCTGAACATTCTTTCTGTAGAAAACTCTACGGTGGGAGAAAAGCAGGTGCAAATTTGAAAAAAATCTCTGACTGGCTGTAAGGTTTTTAAATTTTGTATTACATTTAAGGTTTTTTCTGCATTGTCATTAAACATAAACATTTAAAAATATTTCATTCATGTTCAGCACTTCATAAATGTAACTCAAAAGTAACAAACAAATGAAAGAGAGCTAATGGAATAGACCAGTGAGCATATTTACAGGAATTAAGAAGAAAACGAAATAGTACAAGAAAAGTATTAGAATTATTTAGCGTGACCCGCAGTCCTTAGTTAATTATCCCGTTACAGAGCAATGAGATGGCGTCATTTGCTTGTTCCATCAACAACCGAAACAGAAAAGAAGAAACTCAAATTAAAAGCGGAAACGTAATTAGCTTCTGTACGCTAAAATGAGAACATTAATGTGAATTATGACGGAAAATACCATCCGCTGTGAATAAATGTAGAAACGCATGACCGAGGGAGTATCAGGCAGATAAATAGGTATTGTGGAAGCGTTATTACAACAGCTGAACATTTTTCTCCTAAGTTAATATTCTGGCGTTGCAGTTTATGGACGGTTATGTCAAAGTGTCAAATTTTTGCGTTGCAAGTTAACATTATATTACTTCAGCGTAAAGAAAAATGAGACTCTGGGGATTTGATAATTTCTTTTTGATTCCTGTCTATGGAACTATAATGCAGTTTTATATTAACTCCTACATTATCCGTCTCTGCCTAAAAGTCATTCCCTATAATCTGATCAAGAATCCAATCTCCAAGTCATAGATTATATTCTTCATACCGACTCACTGGTATCTTCTTCACTAATCAATCGTGAACTCCACGAATGCCATTTATTGTTAACAGAGTCGAATACTAACACGACATTAAATGTATTCGGTGATGATTTTTAGAGTTTTTGAGATGTGCTTAGAGTTTTCTTAAAATGTAAAAGGCAGTCGTTGGGAATGAGTACGTCATCTCACCCTACCTCCTCCTTTCTGAATGAAATTACAACTTCAGCGATAATTTATGCTTATTGTTGACTTCCATTTAGTGTTGGATTGAATTTGTTTTCCAATGTCTATTAATACATGATTAAATTGTATCCTGTTATCTCAAAAAAATAGTATCAATCCATTCATAACAACTTATTTATTTACAACTCCTCATAGGACTAATTTCTCATTATTAAAATAAACGTTAAGTATATCCATATGTATACGTTATGGTGAGTTACTATAGTTATTTAACATAATTTATCTAAATAAAATGGCAAGGGGAAGAAGGAGACAAGGAATAAAGAGATGGAGACAAAATAAACTGGTTCTAACCAAGGACGCACGGTGTATTAACACTTCGCGGGTAAAACAGAAAGCTAAAAAAGGATATTCAGAAAGATAACAGGCACTAAAGTGAACGAATTCTCTCAATGACTGGCAGCGAAAGTTCAACAAGAAACCTGAGTTTCATTTTAAAAATTGTCCTTTGTTGGTTTTCTGGTACACGGTTATCTATTTGCACTAAACGCAACAAGAAATAAAAAAGGGTACATAAACTCGATGTTGCCAAAAAAATTAATATTTCTGTCATAAATTACTTCTACGCTGTTATTAAGAATATCGTGTCTATATATTGGCCGAAAAACATAAAAAAAACTACTATTTTACTAAATCAGATTGAATTTCAGTACACTTAACAAATTAGGCAAACAGAGAAAGATGGTATATGATTAATTGATTATACTCTTTCATCTGGCGTAGTAGAGAAACAATTAGTGTGAAAATGTATGAAGTCAAGTAAATTGAAGCATAACTACCGCATCATAAGAACGGGGACAGGGAAGATTACATTCTTAAACACTGTTGAAAATAGACGCAGATGAAGCTAAGCCCAATTTAGAAGACACAATAAAGAAATTTAGTTGTAGTACATGGTTTCCATAACACATGTACAAAGTAAAAATTGTTTAGTTTCAAAGATATTTATTGTTTTACAATTTGCTCAATTGATTTAATTTGAGCGTACTGTTTTTCTAAAGATGAGAGCTGCGCAAGGTTATATTTTACAATCAATTTACTTTGTGGTGTAGCTAAAACACTCAACGACTCATTCATGATGAATTTTGTATTACTTTCTGTCATGGTGATTTTGGTTTATTGATTTTATTGGTGGAAATTTTATCTGGTGTAACGAGAATCTTCTAACACCAGCATCGAGCGGTTAACAGCTCGGAATCTGAACCCATGTCCTCTTGAATAATGTTTCTCTGAGCAGAGAGTTGCACTATCCCCTAACACATCAGTGTGTGTAATGAGTTAAAACATGACAGAGTTTCTCACAGACAAATTGATTGCTGGAGCAGCGGTTCCCAATTTCCTTTTGGCCACGGAACCCTAACTGATCATACATTTTTTGGCGTATCTCCATTTTTATAAGCGTAAGCTGAAAAACCACTCTCTCAGCGGTAAGTCGTCGTAAACGGAATCAGAACCATGATAGCCTTCTCACGGAGTGGTTATAACTCTTTTCAACGAACATTTTATTTAATTCTCGGACGGAACTTGGAAACCTTGTGACCCTTCCACGGAACCCCAGGGTTCCGCGGACCATCATTTGGGAACCACTGTGCTAGAGAATTGAAGTACTAGAATAACCTATGACATGTAGGCCTACTTAATTTTTGTGGTTTAAGTTAATGGGAGTTAATTTTTTACTACCACATCAGTATACTCACTAATAAATACATATGTCAATACAAACTGAAGAAGGATGTGTGTAATCATTGTATCGACCCTCATAGGGAATATGTGATCTCAACTTAACATTTAATTCATTTTTGGTTATCATAATTGAGTTCTTTTACAGTTGACTCTTGTAATTTTTTACACTAGTCTTTCTCAAACATGTTGAACTAGAGGACCAGGATATTGTCAACATTAATAATTCTACGGACTATTAATTTTTAACCTAAGTGTATATTATTAACCGGCTCTACCAATCGTTATCTGCACGTGCCGTGTTCCGTAAGACCTTAACCTACAATAAATCTGATGACTGGAACTATGCTGTCATATCATCATCTCATGGAAGTATCAGAATTTTGCTGGTCGCTGAAATATATATGGCTTTCAGAAAGTTTGTCTTATTGTTTGTACTCACTTATACGAGTATGGTATCCATTTTATGTCAAAATTTTTTACTAATTTATGTTTCTGTTATATTTTTAATTCATTTAAAATTAAGTTTTTTATATATATATATATATTGCCTGTAAACCATCTGTCCCGCTACAGGGGGCTACAGGTTGAGAATCTCTGAGTTACACGTTGAGAGACAATTTTATTAGATTTTTTCATGTTGATATCCGCATGAGGGAAGAGATTCGGTTGTCATATTAGCACCGGCCTCCAGCGGCAGCCTTCCTAAATAACACGATAACGTGTGCGCGTGACCCAGTGCGGACTGCCAGCGGCATTGTGCGACTTCCGCAGGAAGCGCGCAGCCACTGTGCCTCAGCTGGGCTGTCCGTCAGTCGGGCGCGCGCACCTGCGCACTGCGACTGCTGCAGATCGATGGCCGCTGAGGCGTGCCCGGCTCCTCTGGTGCGTGCCTGCGGCTGCGCTCACAGGTTCACGCCGTCGCCTCACCACATTATGACGTCGCAAGGTGAGTCGCCACTCGCTATGCCTGTCTCGCTTAAAACGCTGCCGCCGTATGCTTGCCTTGCCGATGGTGACGGTCAATTGTCACTTGCCTCTCTGTATGGTCAAGTGGCATTCAAGCAGTCTTGCACTTGACTCTGCGTCCTGTTCCTGCAGATCAGAAACAATCCTATAAATGGATGGGATTATCTGCAGGCATTACGGCTGCCCAATGAGTGTCGTCATTTATCGAGCTAATCGTTATGAATTGAAGCGCTTCGTGATTTAGAAAATTAGTTAGTGCGCTGGGGCTAATTTGCTACTCTCGTAAACAAAACTGAAAGGCGTATTGGTAGGTTCACAGTGGCATCTGTTCAGCGTGACAGAGTTCCAGTACTCTGCCCAGTCCACTACTATTGTAGGCACCTAAGCTAATCCGGTAAACTACCCGCGTAAATGAGAACCTACAGTATTTCGTGGAATCTTACTACACATAAAAAGAGCAAAGGTTTGTGAGTCGAGACTTTCCAGGCGTATCGATGCAACACCCGAGAAGATTTTGTTGCAGAGCAAAGGTTTGTTTTATGTGAATGTCAGATTATAGACTGATAGAGAATCTTACCCAAAACGGGGACCTATTGATACATAGTAATCAGGCGTAGTTACTGAGCCACAAGACCGCTCGCTCTAATAGACGGAAAACCAATATACATCGGTTATCGCACTGGTGACGCAGAGTTTTTATACGTGCGTATATCATATTGCATCGAAACATAATTCTGATATTTAAATGTCAAACATACGTAACTGGCAGCTGGCAGCCTAGTATAGTATCAATGGAATCCCATACTGAAATACCTGAAGCATAAAAAAATGAATATACATTGTTCAAATCTTTCAAGAGTCTCATAAGTCATCGAAGGGAATGACAGTATTTATTTTGTCGGCACCAACAGGCATCTTTTCTAGAACTAAAAAAACAAAACTGAACAGGTAATATCGGCACTAGCTCAAACATTTATAATTGACCACTTTTTAAACAAAATTGATCTTTCATGTAGTAGAATATTTATGCTTTTACCCATTAACTTAGTTTCCATAAATTAGTATAGAAGGAGGCTACATCAAACTCTCCTGTAACGGACACAACAATATGCGGACAAAATTAAGAAGAAATCATGCTTTTTTATTATTTGTTCTACGTATTACTGTTAGTTTCAAGCAAACAGCAAAGAAACATTGATTATTATCGTTTATACTAAACTGCCTGCAATGTTTTCCTACATAACAGTAGATAATGAAATACCTTTAACTTTCATTAAAAGTTCAATGATTCTGTGTTCTAAACCGATAATGCAGTGTTAATTGTAAGCAAAAATTACACGAACGAATTCCTTTACCATATATCCATGTGAAGTGGTATTCTGTCGTAATATAACAAAACGCTCGGGCCTGGAATTCAGGAGGACGCCGTTCCAAATTCCCGTTCGGCCATCCAGAATTTGTTTTCCATGTTTTACCGAAATCGACCCAGGAAAATTGCTCTCCCCATTCCTTCCTGCCTCCTATTATCCCAAGCAATAATAATAATAATAACAACAACAAAGTTCTAGGGCGGTGGCGTACCTGAGGCGGTAGAGTGCCTTACTGCGACCCGGATGACCGGGGTTCGATCCCCGCTTAAGTCGAGGATTTTTCCTCGAAACTGAACGTCCCGAATGGCTGCCCAGACCCACTCAGCCCGTTATCCAATGAGTACCGTGGAGAAAACTTCGCGGGAAGGTAAAGAATGGCTGGAGCGTGGCGCTGACGCCGTCACATCCATTATTGCGCCAATGGTTGTAATGGGAGTGCGGAGCTCTGCGTCCACGAATCCTGCGGGAAGCGGCAGGAGCTGTAGGAACCCCGTGACCCTTACATTTATAAAGTTCTAACGTAGAAACTTCTTAAGTTTTAAAATTTATTAATTATTTCCTCGGCATGCAGCGAAAGAAATAACTAATACTTACAACTGTTCCAAGATGTTTTATCCTTGTGGTGAAAAAGCATAAATAAGTTTTTATCAGTGTACAGGGAATTCATGTGATGGTCGGGAAACTGGCTTTGTGTTTCCTGTCGGTCATTGAAATTAGTTTCGGTGGATTTCTCTGCAGACAATAGCAGCCAGGAATTCAGGCCGGCTTCTCCATGTCATTTGTCTAGACTTGGCTTGTCGCATACACTATGAAGAGGAAAATATGAAAAATATGAAAAGAATTCGTCGCGTTTCACTGCTCATAAAGCTTTTTCGCCTTCGAAACCTACCAGACTGCACAATGGGGGCTGCTCCTCTGACATTTCACGATGTGAGCGAGACAATATCACCTGACGGAATGAGAGGGAAAAAGCCTTTAAAACTGTCTACTATCAAGCAGTTGGCTAAACAATTAGGTCACTGAATTCCTAATAAGAAAGCAGAGGATCCCTCTGTTCTGAAATCATATCAGAATGAACATCAGAAACAGAAGAAAGAAGTTTTCCTGAGTAATTCTAGGATATTCAGCTTTACAAATCGAGGAACGTTTCTACACTTAGCACATTTGAAAGAACTAAGCGACCTTTACTGGCTCAGCAAAAATAAAAGAAATACCAGCAGAACCGATTATTATGCATATTATCTACTGCGATAAGGTAACATAATTTAAATGTTTGATGTATCCTTATTTTTAATAGTAGATTCAGAAGAAAAATGCGCCTTAAGTAGGTCAACGATTTATTTCTCGGACAGCTAAAAAAGATGGTGATACGAGATATCTTTAAAATTATTATCAAAACTGCATTAAAAAAACACACATTTTGTTTCATAAGAAAGTAAACACTGAAGAATTTTACCATGAAAAAGGGAAAAAAATTACTGAGGCAAAATTTCTTATTATAAATGGAAAATGTCGTTCTCACATTCCAGATACGTCTGCACTAAGAGAATAATGTTATTCTATAGTTTATACCAAATATTTATCCCATGAGCCATTTAAATTCTTAGAATTCAAAAAAGTGGGATGTGTTCTATACTCATATTGCCACTGATCGGGTTATAAAACTTTCACATTGATTTGATTTAATCCCGTACGTAATATGGAGGAAATATCCAGCATGCTGATCTTCCGCGTCAAAGCGATGGTATGCTGGACAAGAGGGGTGCAGTTGTTCTGGATTCGAGCCTTACTCCCATTTGGTCACCCATATTAATCACGTTTGTTAGTTGGTTCTCACTCTGCACTTCAAAAATTTTGACTGCATAAACAAAGTAAACGTGTACACAAAAAAGGTGACTCAGTTAACTGGCAGATAGCAACACACGCTTATGTTAGGTAACACATTACTACATATTGTAATGGAATGTGTTAATAAATAATAAAAGTCAAACATGGAGAGAAGGTAAGTATGATAGCAACAAAAATGTAGCTGTCTTTTAAACGTACGAAACCAAAGGCCCAAAAAGATATGTGTGGATTAAAATCTGTCCCATAGAAGAACCTGTTCTTTCTTATCATCCATTGATATTGCTGTAGAGGTCACATTTTCGGTTTTTTTAAAAATTATTATTTATTCCATGATGTCTTCGAGGTTATTACAGCCTGAAGAAGACTGAGGATAACGCACAAGGAGGAATTCAGCCATGGTCGTTTGAAGAAACCATCCAGGCATCCACCTGCAGTTATTTCGGGGGAAAATACGAAACCGAAATCTGGCTGGCTGGTCGGGGATTCGAGCCTGCGCCCTCCCGAATGCCAAGCCCGAGCGTTAGGTCAGATATTTTGAAAATGACTTGTTATTAAAATCCAAGGATTTATTAAAATAAATAAAAACAATAAGTGCACTATATCAACACGTAAAAACTAAAGTGGTACAAAGTAACAAAACATATAATAAAAATAAAACGATCTCAAAAAAGAAATTACTGAAAATACGTTTATAAAGCACAAACGAGAAAACACTATTAAATTTATACCATTAATGTTCTATGAGTTTATCGTTTGAAAGATACGTGAGTAATTAATTCCTAGCAACGTTTTATTTCTTTTTACATCGACACAAACAATCTCTGCCACAAAATCAAAAGCGTTACTGTGCATTTTAATTTTTGCCTTGCGTTTGAGCATCACAAAATTCAGTGTTCACTAAGTTCACTTTGGTTAAGAGAAAAACCGTTGTGGATTGTAACTGTCTACATTAGCCCGGCCCGGTAGCAGGAAGTGTTGCACCAACACGCACACTGCTTTCGGCACCACGAATAAAAAAGTTTCGTAGCCTCAGGCATTCAAGTACTATCACGAGAAATATTTTGAAGCTCAACTTCAGGTCGGTTGTTTGGTTATACTAGTACAGTTAATAAAAAACACCTATATTTTTTTTTAAGATGTGTATCTCTTTCAAAAAATCTTTTCTCTTATTGGAAGGAATGGGATAATTCTGAATATTCCTCTGAAACTAATCCAACGTCAATAATGCTAAATGATTTTTGTCGTTCTCTTTGCCAATATTCATCCATACATCTAAACACACGTGTAGATTCGTGATAGTTTCCTTCACTTCTAAAAACTAAAATGGAATCATTCATCACAAAAGTGGTTAAAAACTTTGCCAAGTAACAACTGCATATAATATGACCACTCTACGTTAGAGACACAAAAAGCACCTATTTTTTTTAGAAATTTTTAAAGCTCCGTAAGAAACTTTTAGGAACACAAACAATCGGAACTAGACCATTGGTTGAGCGGTGACACTTGGTTTCGAGTACTGGTTCTGCATCCAGATTTCGTTTTACACATTTCAATTAAATTTAACGAAAAAATTATTCCATAATACTCTCCACTACTATTTCTATCTCATCCATCCCAAATAAACCTACTCCCCCTCTAATTTTCCTACTTTCATGACACATTACTCATAGAGAAGTATGAGATAACAACATGCAGAATGAGTGATAACAAATATACGTAAACAAGCGTAACCTGGTATAGGTAGTCAATAATAAAAGAAGAAAGATGAGGTATACACCATAATCACTTAAATTCAGACATCGCAATAGACTAATACATTCACGGTATTATAGAGAAGGAAATCGAATCAAATCATCGTATAACACTGATGACAAGGAGATCCCGAAGGATTATTTGGCCGCCAAGTAACAGAGTTTTCGATTCGCCGCTCAATGCGCATCTTGTAATGGCTAACTGATCTAGTAATCCTACCGGATACAGAGGACCTACAACTTACCATGGAGTCCGGCAGACGGAAGCGATCTGGTGTACTTCACAGGAAGCTGTGTCAAAGGTGATGGCCCGGTTAAGAGTCTTTGAAAACCCCAACAGTCACCAGGATTCCATCCAGGGACTTTTCGATCTCCTGTCAGACGCCTTAAACACTGAGCCACCAGACCACTCTATAGAGAAGAAGAATTTCATTGGTACTTTACTGCTGCCATCCTAAGACAGGCGGGAACTCACTGGACGGATTCGAGATCCTAGAATCTCTATAGATCTCTATGATCAAGTTTACACTGATCCTTGCTATTGTTTATTGTTCTTGTGAAAGAAGAGGCCATATTCATTTTGAGATATTGTAGCAGTTGGTATATTGCCCTAGGAATTGCCCTAGGAATATTTTTATTTTGCTTCGAGGTACGAATTAATCGTTTATTGACACTGATATTATCTGCATTGCTAACAAATTTCGATAGATTTAGTTACCATTTTCTTAACGCACTTCTCTTTTACATTAGAGTGTGCGTTTAGATCCGCAAACTTATATTAAAAAATATGCGTCTCCCTTTACAACCACTGATTCAACAAAGGATAAAGTATTTTTACTAAAACTTTCCATTATTTCTCTGAACTTACGGTGAAGTTAAACTGTTTAAAAAGATGGATAAATGATTACTGGGCATCGTAAAAAAAATTGACTAAATTCTTACATTTCAGTTTGCTGAAAATTTGCTCCATCTGAGTCTATTTTTTTTTTTTTTTTTTTAACTGCTTAACGTCTCCTATAACAACTAGGTCTTTAGAGACGGGAAAGGATGGGGGGCAAGGAATGGAAAGGAATTCGGCCATGGCCTTTGGAAGGAGGCATCCCGGAATTCACCTGGAGTGATTTGGGGAAACCATGTAAAACCCAAATCTGGATGCCCGGACGGGGATTCGAACCACCGTCCTCCCGAATGCGAGGCCAGAACGCTAGCCATTACACCACCACGCTCGGTCTGAGTCTATTAAACTGTTTAACTCTAAACATTATAGAATTACCAAATCTCCACTGTGTCTTAACTTTTTGTTATTTTTTTATTTTTTTCGTTATTAGTCATAGAATCATACATTTCTATAGAATATTCTCACACTGCGCTATGTAAGTAATAATAGTCTCCATAAGTTGAAGCATCCTCCGAACTCTTCCAAACAGAACTAACAAACAATGTTTGCCTATTCTGCCTTCATGATTCATTTCTTCTTCCGAAAAATTAATATGGATGTTTAATGCAGATATTACCATGACGCTCCCATTATAGAGAAGACGGGATTTCGGATAACTGACCGATGCCGCTAGTTGTGAGCGAGCAACCAAGCAACAAGTGTCTCCCAGCAGTGACCTTAATTAGAGCCGGGGCCACAGGCGGCATTCATTCGATGATCCCAGTGGAGAAAAGCAAGACACTCGTGTACATGATTTCTACATAAGGCCACGAGAGCTACAAAGAGTGTGCGACAAGAAGTCTTGTTACACCAACAGCTTATTACAGCTGTTCGTACACTCCTAGTAAAGCTTTGATGCTTGCAGGCTCGGATTCCGCATTAAACGTAGGGCCCCCTACAGCACTACATGGTTAGATTCAGCAATGGTAAATACGAAATGAGTGAAGAATCGAAAGTCTGCAAAATATCGGTTCCCTGTCGATCGTTGCGCTGAAATCTTCAATTCTAATATATTTATACGCAAAAAATATTACAATCCCTGAATGATCCGTATTTCACAATGTTTTTGGCAGCTGCATTATTAAAACCGTCCTAAACTTCGTATAATTTCATAGATAAAAGCTGTAACAGTGTTGGCTCATTGTGCTCATTTCGCATTGGACAGGTAGTCGGTTCTGTTGTATGGAATAATGTAGCAACGATTGTTTCTCATTAGTATCAAACAAAAGGGAGATCGTTTTAATCTTGTACATAGAAGCCATGGAAGGTGTTTTCGTCTCCTCATCGGCAAAAAACCATCTGGGCAACAGATTTTTTTCTTAATATCTTCTTATAATCTTCGATAAATAACGAGGGAGATGTATTTAGTGGCTGGCCATATAGTTATTCTCTTGACTGGATGCTGGCAAATCCTGGAATATTGTCTACGTTACTAAACGCTTTTCAGCTACACTCACTTTGGTACTCACGTTCACTTGCCTGCGCAGCCTCGCTCAGTGAGTTTATTTGATTTGTGTGCTTTCTGAGCCACGGAGCCGTGGAAACTTCTTTTTACCACTCTAACAGCGGTGGTGCAATGGTTCTAGCTGATCGTCAAAAGTAACCAATTTCGAATACAGGTGTCTGAGGCAATTTTAAAAGCCCTCAATCTGTTGTTCAATTCTATGTTTGTTCAATTGAACCACTCTAGAAGCCTTCCGTGATTCTGTTTTACGGTAAAACTGTAGGTTCGCGACAGGTGTATAGATTTATCTTAGGACATAAGTTGCCAAACTAGCGGACATGTCAAGAGGACGGGGGAGGAGGGGGGGGGGGTGCGATGTAGCTTCGTCGCTTGTGTGGACGTTATCTTAGCTCTAGACCGTCAGACGTACTATGTTTCCTTCACCGCCTCTTAGAGTAGAAAGAGTTTATCACATATTTAGATGGTTTATATTTTTAATTATAAAATGGGGGTTGGGTGGGGGGAGCGTCAGAATGGTTCTTTTGACAGAAGTGGGGTGTGGTAAGAAAAACTTATTGAATCTCTGTGTTAGGAGGTAGCTTCGTTACTGGTAACTAGCTACCACACAGAATTATTAGTATTACCACTTGAACATACAGCAAGCACTTTTTCTATGTGTCACTGCTTCCTTCTGTAAAAGCTGTACACGACGTGGCTGAGACAGTCAGCAAACACTCTCCCGAGATGCGACGCTCTTTGAGGGATGATGGAATAAACGACTATGAAGTCTTATCAATCATAACATTTTCTGGTACTTACACAGCTGCAGTAGTTCACAACAAGCGTTTCGTACTTTTCTGCAATTTTAGAGTTGTATCAACAGAACACATAGCAAAAGTTAGTCCAATTACTTTAGAAAGACTCGTTTTCATATGTACTGAAGGTTTCTATTTAGATTCGGGCAGCGCTTGTCTGTCTTTGTCGAACAAACGTGAACCTATTTACACTTCATTAATATTTTCACTTAGCTCGACCTATATAATTTAGTATGCTACCATTTCGTCCTTTGCTTTTGAAAAGACAATGTAGCTAACATTGACAAATTTCCCTATCAACCTAACGAATGTGTATCAAATTTAGGTCTCATAACACGGTAAATTTCCAGTTTTTTACTGATGTTTAATTAAGTACATCCTAAATAGAAAGACATATTAAAATTTTCGTGAACTCTCACATTAGCCATGACAGTTAGGTATTATTTAAAGTTTTCGTAAAAGCACCCCTCACTTCAGTTTTTTCTCTCTCTCTTAGCAAACACCAGGCAGCTGGTCGGCAACACGATCCTGTATATTTAACCTAAAACGCCCACATCGTTGTAGGGATACGTGAAATTCATGGGATGAAAATATCAACGAAGCCTCTCAATATTGCGATGTCCTAGAATTTTGCCACTGTGATCCAATAGAAGCCACGGAAACGCCCACACACAATTATGGAACTACTACCAGCGTGCACAAAGCATTGCTGACAGGCTGGATTCATAACCTTATTGGATTTGTGTGACACAAGAATACCATCCTCCTAATATCTACGAATCGATTCATATGTTGGCGATACCACGTGAGTTACCGGCGACGATGCTGTGACAACCGAGTCTGTCTTCTGCTATCTATCCCATGTCTTCAGACGAGACGCGCAGAAACAACTCTAGTGCATCTTGAATTTACTGTGGTAATTAATTTACATAGAGCCGTTCATAAGTGGATCTGTTCATCCGTCAACGTTTCGATCATTTAGCAGAAATTTCCAGCCACTGCCTATCGCGTGTGGTGGTATAAATAGCATCCACATGGAAGTTTCAGTGCACTCTTGACTTTTTTTTTTTTTTTTAATGGCTTTCGGCGACTAAGCCATTCAGCCAGCTCAATGTGTTTATGATCTCTTCATGTGAATTTTTTAGTTTATCCAGTGCGTTAATGCTTCCTATGTATAGACACCACAGGACGGACAGGACATTCACGCAGACACACAACACTTAACATCCATGCCCGCGGCCGGATTCGAACCGGCGACCTTTGGCACGTGGAGCTAGTGCTCTAGCCCCTACGCTACCGAGGCCGGCCACTCTTGACGTTGTATAACGCGGAATCCTAGGCCACATGCGTCAGGTTTCAACTATTATTCCGCTTTCAGGATCTGTTGATTTTCATCTTGTGACCACAGCCACGTTAGTAAACATTTCACGGGAAACTCATGAGCCCAATTCATAAAATTACCTTTCATACCTTTGCAACTTGATTCGTGCGGCACCTGTACATTTGCCTGCAACTATCCCATATATTTTGACCAGTCAATGTATAAATCATATGATTCGTTGCAGTAATGGAATATTCTTCATGGACATGCAGTAAGAATGTAAAAGCACTGGCTGTCAGGTAGTGTCGACGTAAAAGCAAATGTCTTCAGTGGAGTATAGGAAATTTTAAAATTTGAATTATTTGGAACGGTGTCTTTACTCTTCTGTTACGTCTCGAAGTTAGTCAAAAGACGAGACATAGCATAAAATACTTCCCTTTATTTAAACCAAACATTGTTCTTTTTTCGTTAACGTTAGCTTGTTTATAGGTTGAGTCCAATAACTTCGCTTTTAAACGGCCATAATACAGTTGCTGAATATAAAATTTAGTTGTGTAACTTAGGATTTATTAAAGGAATGATAAACTGACTAGCAACTTTTCCATAATCTCCTAACCTAGCAAACTATTCTCCAAGGTGAATTTTGAACTTTTTTTTTCCTGTTTGAATTTTATTGACCGTCGGAAATTATTCATAACTAGTTTCGAGTCCGTCAAAAATAACGGTTTTAACGCCATATTCTGGCAGTTCTTTTTATTTTTTATTTATTTTCTGCTGTTAGTTAATTATACGTTATTGTTATTACATAATGCTAGTGGCCTTTATTTGGTTATGTTCTACAAATTTGATTTGTTGTTCACATAACAATACAGTATTAACTTCTTCTGAATTAATGACAACGGAAGTATAGAGCCAACAAAATTAAAAACATATTAGGAATCCCGAAAACTTTTGCTATCCATGTAATATAAGTTTTATTCCTGGTCCAGGCACAATTCAGCACGATATGTATGGAACTACTTTCATCCGCATTAATTAATACCTTCAGTAACATGGTGAAAACAATTCAATTGGTTTGTAAAACTAATTTCAGAATGAATTATACTGTAACAAAATGTGTCAGTGGGGGTTCTGGTCAACTTAACCACAACCTTCACTAATATTGCTTTCGAAAATCATAGCTTCTATTACCCTCATATAAATAACGACGGGCATCACCTGTGGTGGTAGTAGGAATTTATTCAGGAAAAGCTTGTAAGGAAAAATGAATAAATATCGGATCTACTGGAGATCGCCAAAATAACATTCAGTAATGACGTCATTATACTGCTGTGTTTAATCGCAAGACATATTATTTTCAAGCAGTAATTCCGTTGTAATACAGTCTGTAGACTACCATTATTTTCAAGCAGAAATTAGGTTGTAAAACATCCTGGACCGGCATAATACAGTAAAATGTACTTGCGTTTTACCACGGCAATTCCTGGCGGAATCGCGACCTACAACAATCCCGATTTATTTACTTTACTTTACTTTATTTTAAATGACGGAAACTATAAGTTAATTGAATGATATATTTCGTGATTCGTACATTTCGTGTAAACTTTCTCTGAGATTTTAATAAACTTCATTTTTTATTATCTTCTGCCAAAAAAATTTTAGGTTATTTTTTTAACCTAGTACTTATAACTGATACAGGTAATATAACGTAAACATAGAATACCCTTCTCCTTACATGAATTTTTGCATCTGGTTGTCGTAGATAAATAAAAAGCAATATGTAAATTTAAACGAACGTACTAATTGTAACTTTGTGACATATAATTGGTTCGCTTTAATTATTATTTTTTTTCCTCTTCTCCGGATTTCTAATATCTCTGCTCACTGCTATTTTGCGGCAAAAATATCGTTGTTGAATTGCGAGTGTCACATCGCTTATACAGTAAATAGTCATATACTTGATGATTTAAATCTAATAAATTATCTTAAATCTCATTTAATAACTAACACATGTATGAAAAACTAATGGTATCATATATAATGGTAATAGGAATTTATTATGGAAAACTTATAAGGAGAAACGAATAAGTAATTTTTAATGATATGTATCGTTATATGAATACGTTACTCTGGTTGGATTATCAGAGTATTTGGTTAGGATTATACATAAATAAATGCATTTTACTTTAGATGACGGAGACTATAATTTCGAAAGCAGATAACTGTTATTTATTTGACTAATACATTTCGCATTATGTTTCCCTTAGTTTTTAATAAACTTCATTGTATCTTACCGTCTGACAAAAAAAATCTTGGGTTATGGTTTAACCTAGTCCTTATCACTGATACAGATAAAATAGCGTAAATATTGAATCCCCTTCTCCTTACATGAATTTCTGCGTCTAGCTGTAAGTAAACGAAAAGCAAGATGATGGAAGGAATGTAATATGGTGGCTGTTGATTAGCGTGTGAAGGATGGCACGTGACCGTTCTGTAGCCAATAGCTATAGTAGCTATAGAAGACGTACGCAGACTCCATATTAGCGTTTTATATAATATGACTAGCTTCGAGCCCGTCAAAAATGACGATTTGAACGCTATATTCTGGCAGTTCATTGGTTTGCAGTTGGTTAATTACACAGAATTGTTATTACATAATGCTAATGGCCTTGATTTTGTAACGTTCTACATATTTCAGTTGTAGTTCACATAGCTATACTACAACTTCTACTGAAGTAATTACGAAGGAAGTATAGAACCAATGAAATTAAATACAAATTAAGAATCCAAAAAACTTTTGTTATCCATGCAATATCACTTTTATTCCTGGTCCAGACATAATTCAGCACAATACGTACGGAACTACTTTCACCCGCATTAATTAATACCTTCAGTAACATAGCGGTTATGAAAGTAGTTTAATTGGTTTTTAAAACTCATTACAGAGTGAATTATGCTGTAACAAAATGTTAGTTGCGATTATGGTGAACTTAACCACAACCTCCACTAATATTGCGTTCGAAAATCATAGCTTCTGTTACTCTCATATGAATAATGACGGGTGATAATAGGAATAATAGGAATTTATTCAGGAAAAGCTTAAAAGGAAACATGAATAACGATCGGTTCTACTGGAGATCGCGATTTCGCCAAAATAACATTCAGTAATGACGTCATAATACTGATTTAGTCAGTCGCGAGACATATTATTTTCAAGCAGTAATTCCGTTGTAATACAGCCTGTAATATTATTTTCAAGCAGAAGTTAGGTTGTAATACAGCTTGGACCGGCATAATACAGTTAAATGTACTTCGGAAATTATTTTTTGAGGAGTCTCGCGTTTTACCACGGCAATTCCTGGCGGAATCGCGATCTCCAGTAATCCCGATTTAATTACTTACTTTTACCTTAAATGACGGAAAGTATAATATGAAAAACGGATAACTGTCATTTATTTGAATGATATATTTCGCGATTCGTATAAACTTTCTCTGATTTTTTAATAAACTTCATTTTGTATCTTCTGCCAAACAAATTCTTAGGTTATGTTTTAACCTAATTTTTATAACTGATACAGTTAATATAACGCAAACATGGAATACTCTTCTCCTTGCATGAATTTCCGTATCTAGTTGTCTTAAATAAAGAAAAAGAAACATGTAAATTTAAACGAACATACCAATTGTAACTTTGTAACGTATGATTGCCTCGCAATAATTTGTTTTAACCCTGCTCTTCTAATGTTTATGCAGTTACTTCCAAAACACAATATTACGTTATAGCAGAGAGCAAGAGAAATTGAAGTTTACTTTTATCGGCGACATGTTACTGAAAAGTACTCGTAGTTACACATTTTTTTCATCCGAAACTATTCTCCTTACATGAGTTTCTGCATCTAGTTGTCGTAAACGCAACATGAAGGAACGAATATAACATGATGGCTGTTAATGGGCGAGTGACGGTTGGCGCGTGACCGTTCTCTAGCCAATAGCTATTGTAGCTTTAGACGACGTACGCAGACTCCAGATTACCTTTTTATATAAGTGGACTAGCTTCGAGCCCATCAAAAATGACGGTTTGAACGCAATATTCTGGCAGTTCACTGTTTTGCAATTGGTTAATTATATGGAATTGTTATTACAAAATGCTAATGGCCTTGATTTTGTAATGTTCTATATACGTATTTCATTTGCAGTTCACATAGCGATACAGCAGTAGCTTCTACTGAATTAATGACAATGGAAGAACCAATAAAATTAAAAACAAATTAGGAATCCCACAAAAACTTTTGCTATCAATGTAATATCAGTTTTATTCCTGGTCCAGGCACAATTCAGCACGATAAATATGAAACTTCTTTCCCCCGCATTAAATAATACTTCCAGTAACATGGCACTTATGAAAGCAGTTTAAATGGTTTGTAAAACTCATTTCAGAGCGAATTATGCTGTAACAAAATGTGTCAGTTGCAATTCTGGTCAACTTAGCCACAACTTCCACTAACATTACATTGGAAAATCATAGCTTTTATTACCCTCATATGAAAAACTACAGGCAACACCTATGGTGGTAGTCTGAATTTATTCTGGAAAAGCTTGAACGAAAAAGCGAATATCGACCATTTTTAATTAAATCTTCGTGATATGAGTACCATACTGTGGTTAGATTATCGGAGTATTTTACTATGATTTATTTAAATAAATACATTTTACTTTAATGATGGAAAGTATAATATCAAAAACGGATAACGGTCATTTATCTCGGTGATAAATTTCGCGATTCGTAAATTTGGTGTAAACTTTCTACGAGTTTTTAATTAACTATATTGTTTCTTATTATCTGCCAAAAACATTATTAGGTTATGTTTTAACATCGTTCTTATAACTGGTACAGATAAAATAACGCAATCATGGAATATTCTTCTCCTTGCATTAATTTTTGCATCTAGTTGTAATAAATAAACAAAAAGCAACATGTAAATTTAAACGAACGTACCAATTGTAACTTTGTAAAGTATGATTGCCTCGCATTAATTTTCTATCTCTGCTCGCCGCTATTTGGCTTCAAGAATATCGTTGTTGAATTGCGAATTATAAATTGAAATCATTTTTAATTATATCTTTCGTGATATGAGTACCTTATTCTGGTTAGATTATCAGAATATTTGGTTAGATTTTATTGAAATAAATGCATTTTTATAATTTCGAAAACGGATAAGTTATTTGTTTGACTGATACATTGCGCGATTACGACCGTTTCTCTGAGTTTTTAATAAACTTCAATGTTTCTTATCGTCTGCCAAAAAAATTCTTAGGTTATGGTTTAACCTAGTTTTGATAACTGATACAGATAAAATAGCGTAAATATTGAATCCCCTTCTCCTTATATGAATTTCTGCGTCTAACTGATACAGATAAAATAGCGTAAATATTAAATCTCCTTCTCCTTATATGAATTTCTGCGTCTAGCTGTAAATAAACGAAAATCAAGATGATGGTACGAATGTAATATGGTGGTTGATGATTGGCCGTTCTCTAGCCAATAGCAGTAGCAGCTATAGACGACGCATCCAGACTCCACGTTAGTGTGTTATATAAGGGGACTAGCTTCTAGCCCGTCAAAAATTACGGTTTGAACGCCATATTCTGGCAGTTCATTTTATTATTATTATTATTATTTTGCAGTTGGTTAATTATACGGGATTGTTATTAGATAATGCTAGAGGCCTTGATTTGATAATGTTCTACACAGCAATACAGTAGTAACTTCTACTGAATTAATGAGGGCGGATGTATAGAACCAATAAAATGAAAAATAAATTAGGAATCCAGAAACTTTTGCTATCCATGTAATATCAGTTTCATTTCTAGTCCAGGCACACTTCAGCACGATAGGTACGAACTACGTTCACCCGCATTTATTAATACCTTCAGTAACTTGGCGCATAAGAAAGCATTTTAATTGGTTTGTAAAACTCATTTCAGAGTGAATTACGCTGTAATCAAATGTGTCGACGGGCTTTCTGGTCAACTTAACCACAACCCTCCATTAATATTGCTTTCGAAAATCATAACTTCTACTACTCTCAAATGCTGTAGTCAATCACAAGACATATTGTTTTTAAGCAGTGATTCCGTTGTAATACAGCCTGTAGACTAACATTATTTTCAAGCAGAAATTAGGTTGTAATACATCCTGAACGGGAATAATACAGTTAAATGTATTCTACAGGATTCATCCATTTTACAACAGCAATTCCTGCCAGAATCGCGATCTCCAGTAATACCGATTTATTTACATTATTTTACTTTAAATGACGGGAAGTATAATATCAAAAACGGATAACTACCATTTATCTTAATGATATATTTCGTGATTCGTTCATTTTATTTAAACTTCCTCTGTTTTTAATAAACTTCATCGTTTCTTATCTCTGGCTAAAAAAAAATCGTAGGTTGTGTTTTTTTAATTTAATTTAATTTAATTGCAATGGAGCACAGGCTCCGGTAGCAATTTCCCTACACACCCATCTTCCCCCTATCCTGCACCTACTAACATTTGCCCTCTACATATTTTATCTTTAAATTGTTTCAAAGTGTTCGGTAAATTATTCATCATTTCTCTTGGTAACTCATTCCAATCCCTGACACCCTTACCTAAAAAAGAGAATCTTCCCACACCCTTGTGCCTGAAATCGAGTGCCAGCTTGTGCTCATGGTCATCTTTTCCCTTCCATGCACTACTTTTCATACCTATTGCAATATCTTTCCATGCCTCATCGCCAGTATATGCCCTGTACACTCCCATGACCCTCCTCATCCTCCTCCTGTCTTGCAATGAATCCCATTCCAGCTCCTTTATCATATCCGTCACTGATTGCATTCTGTTATAATTTCCAGAAACAAATATAGCAGCCCTTTTTTGCACCCTCTCCAACTCCTGTATTTGCTACGTAAAATGAGGGTCCCATACTACACCACCATATTCGAGCAATGGTCTGACCAAAGTTTTGTAACCCAATTCCTTGACTTCTCTCGTACATCCTCTCATCACTCTCTCCAACAAGTGCAGAACTTTGAAACCTTTTCCTACCACCTGTCCTATGTGTCCTGCCCAGTTAAGTTTGTTATCAAAAGTAATTCCAAGATATTTACATTTCAAATCTTCAGCAAGCAATTCTTTCCCCACCTTTTATTCATAATTAATCTTTTGTTTTTTATTTGTGTATCTAATAAGCTGACTCTTCTTTACATTTATCTTCATTCCATGTTTACCAACCCAATTAGTTATCCTGTCCAGATCACCCTGCAACTGTTTACAATCCTCTATCGTTTCGATTCTTTTTTACAGTTTTTTAACCTAGTACTAATTATTGATACAGGTAATATAACGTACACATACAATATCCTTCTCCTTACATGAATTTTTACATCTGGTTGTCGTAGATAAATAAAAAGCAATATGTAAATTTAAACGAACGTACTAATTGTAACTTTGTGACACATAATTGCCTTGCATTAATTTTTTTCCCTGCTCTCCGTAGTTCTAATATCTCTGCTCACTGCTCTTTTGCGGCAATAATATTGTTGTTGTATTCCGAGTGTCATATCGCTTATACTGTAAATAGTCATATCCTTGCCTGTTTAAATCTAATCAAAAGTTTATATTAAATCTCATTTAATAGTTAACACATGTATCAAAAACTAATGGTATCATATATAATGGTAGTAAGAATTTATTCTGGAAAAGCTTATAAGGAGAAACGAATTAGTCATTTTTAATGATATCTTTTGTTATATGAATACGTTACTCTGGTTAGATTATCAGAGTATTTGGTTAGGATTTTGCATAAATAAATGCATTTTACTGAAGATCACGTAGACTATAATTTCGAAAACGGATAACTGTTATTTATTTGACCAATACATCATTACGTTTCTCCGAGTTTTAAATACACTTCACTGTTTCTTACCGTCTGCCGAAAAAATCTTAGGTTACGGTTTAACCTAGGGCTTATAACTGACACAGATAAAATAGCGTAAATATTGAATCACTTCTCCTTACATGAATTTTGGTGTATAACTGATACAAATAATATAACATAAACATCAAACACCATTCTCCTTACACGAGTTTCTGCATCTAATTGTAGTAAATAAACAAAATGCAACGTCAAGGAAGGAATGCAATATGGTGGCTGTTGATTGGCGAGTGACGGCTGTCACGTGATCGTTCTGTAGCCAATACGTGTAGCAGCTATAGACGACTCATGCAGACGCCACGTTAGCGTTTTATATAATAGGATACGTCCAAATAAATTGTTAGAATTAAACCGGAAGCGAAAAGAAGAAATTTACAGACACAATGTAGAACAAAATCTGGATGTGCGGGCTAACATTTGAGCACTCAAAATCATAAAGGTAGGGTCCCAGCGTTTCCGATCACTCATGAGAATAACGCACTTAATAAAGACCAAGCAACCACATCATACAATATCGTCTAGTCTGCAAATTAATTTTATATCCTTAAATACAAATTAATATTGCTACTTCTAAAATGGTTGCCATTAGTCACGGGAACTTCCTTCACCCCGCCTTTTTAAGCATTCAGAAGCCCTTATAGTACCTATTATTGGAAAAAGTTGCTATTGGTCATTATTTATACGTACAGCAACAACCATCAGACTCAGTAAGTTTTAAATATATTTACTGAATCTGAATGCTGTAAATCAGTGTTAAATGTTCATCAAAGAAACAAAGAATTTTTATTACAAATCGGTGGAAGCTTGTTTGAGAGAAATTTAAATAAATATACTTTTCACCAAGCTATGAAACAACTTGTTCGTTTAAAAGTGTCTTTTATTTTATATGTTATTACAATTTATAGACTACAGTACCGGAACAGCTTTTATGATTTCAAATGTGTTCTAAAGGTTACTTCGTTACGGTGTGAAGCAAACTGTTTAAATGAGTGTGATTGTATTGGCTTTAAACTGTCTCCTTCACTGACCAAATGAAGAGTTGGTACGATGGGAGATAAAGTTGTTGGTAGTATTCCGCAACGATAAGAAGAACTGGTGACGGTATCGTTTGGATGCGAGCGTGAGGCCTCCTGAAGACATCGGTGTCACCAGCACAGCGGCCATCCAAAGGCTGCGATTCAGTCAACGCCAATTAAATGAGGTTTGCGACTCCAAAGTTCCCTCCCATGAAAGAATCACTGGTTTGTCTACCCAACCTTCCAACACTCCGGAGTGAGCTTTAAAGCAAACTGCTGATCAGAAATATCACAATTTGGATTCTTGTATGCGACGATCGCGTTATAACAACGAAGACATTTGAAGAACAAAGAGATCAGCTTAGATATTACTCTCATAATGTTACGAACTAGTCTAAAGGAGATATCGAGATCCACTATAGATTTGCTGTCCTTTAGCAATGAAGTGTTTCAGGTAATAGTGGAAGTGACAGAGATTGATATTCTGTCAAACCTTTCTAATAAACACTGAATGGCCTTGCGAGATGTGAAGTTCCAGGAGGCTGGCAAGTGGAAGGTATGGAGCGCAGTCTCTCAGAGACCAGAAATATCATTTAGCTGTGTGACAAATGGTTGCTGAATTTATACCACATAGTGTAAGTACTGTGAGCTACTAGATATTTGAACAAGTTTATAAATGCTGTTACTAACGCGGAGCTCTGCCCGAATGTTTGGGTATAGCATTCAGAACTGATATGAAGTGGACTGGGCGTAATAGTAGAAGTACAGAGGAAGCAAAACAGGACATACACTTGCAGCCAAAACATTATGACCACCTAGCTACTAGCATATTGGTCCACCTTTCGAACGCAATACAGCAGCGGTTCGGCATAGCATAGATTCTAAATGTCCTTAGTAGGCTTCCAGATGTATCTAACACCAGATTTCTACGCACAGGTCACGAAATTTCCTGAAATTACGGGCCAGCGGTTTGTGGACGCGGTACCTGGGAACGAACATGTCGGAAACGGAGAGGCTGGTCTACTGTTCGCGTGATTTTGTAGTGAGCATCTATGGAAAATGTTTGTAGGACGGTGAAACCACGAATAGCCGACAATGTTCACAGAACGCGGAGATCAGAGGCTTTCCCGCTCTTGAAGTAGGATAGGGGATGATCTATAGCAGAATCGCGATTATTGTGTTCTGAAAAACTTCTAGAAGCAGCAAAATTGTACTCTTCCTTCAGATCTGTCACTTAGTTCAACTTGCGATTATAAAATCTGATGCATGAATTGAATCTCAGCTCTGATGATAGTGGATCTTGTTTCGGCAAGTATGATGCCACAGGAGGCATCGGTGGTTGAATAACAGTCACTGAATACACTGTAAGTTTCAACGAAATTGTGTCAGGTCGGTTCTCTTTTTGCTGTTTTTCCAACTGGCGTTTCTGAATCATACGCTTTAAGTTCACAGGCAGAATGGTATAAAGCAAAGCTTACAACAAAGAGGAGTAGCAAGAATTTGACAAAGGCTTGTTAGTCTTCAAAGTGAAGGCAAGCGAGCAGTTCTAAGATCAGTCGACGTTTGTCTCTTTGCAGAGGATTCAAGCACTTCAGAATTACATCAATCTAATATAAATCCATTCTTTTTCCTATCTTTCAAGTCTTACAAAAATCTTTTTTCTCTGATGATCACTGAGTAAATTATATTGAGAACCGTCTTGATCACTAAGGATGTGTTTTCTGTTTCTAAGCAACACGGACTTAAACATATGGTAGAATTAATGGTGAAAATATTCTTCAAAATGTATCAAGTGTATAATGACTGAAAGGTGAATGTCTAGTATTTAATTGTGGTGTAGTACGAACATGAAACTTAACCTGCGCCAGAAACCAGAGCCCACATTAGAACCATAGAGCCTTTAGTTCCTCCCTAAATTTCCGTTCTTCTGATTTTGGTACCCATAAATTTCTCTTAACTTGTCTAAGCTGAAGAAGAATACCGAACACTTATGATCACAGTAAGATTGTCATAATAAATAAATAAGACGATATCTGCCAATAAAAACGTGCATACAGCTTGAAGATTTTACGAAATTTCAGTAACTGTTCCTGACTGGTATGGTTTTAGAGTAAGACTTTGACGGAGGAAGCCTTCAAAATTAATAAAAGGTGAGATATAAAATAAATAATGGGCATCTTCGGAACTTTCTTTTTTTGGGGGGAGGGAGGTGTCCAGTACTTACACCGAGACTGGCAATTTCACTGACAAGCGCAACTATATCGTATTTATAGTCTCAGAGAATACGTAAAACATAGCACTAAAGTGTACAAAAAATTTATCACTAAAGAAATAGAAATAGGCTGCCCACAGGTATGAGTATTTTGCCTTGTTTTCTGAGACATATTACTGGAAACAAGAATAATACTACTCCACTAGGGCTGACCGCCTTTGCCAATCATCATCTACAATTGGAAGGAATTCATGATCGTAAGTCAACGTGCAATGTAAAAAGATGTTAAACTGTCTCGTTTAATATTATGCCGAAAAAGACAAATTCTTTGTTCTTAGGAGCAAATTAAAACACAGTCCAGTAATCGATAATGACGAGCATATACGAAGAAATCTGATACTTAGGCATGTTGCTAAATGAAAGTCTGAATTTACTAACCCTTAGGTCTGCGGAAGATCTTCACTGGTTCGTATGAAGTCGTAAATAAAGAACAGAGGCTGATAGGTTTTGACCTTGGTAATGAAAGCATTTCATTATGCTGTATTTCATCCATCGTGTGTTATGCAACCAGTCCCTGTCCCAAACACCTCTAGAAAGTGACGCTGAGTAAGGACGTCTGGAGGCTACAAAGAACAATATAAATTAGGCTTATTGGCATATGGAATCATGTGTCTTGCCACTGTATCTGAAGTGATAGGGCGAGCAACAATATAGTGATTAAGGAATAAAAGCATTTACCGGATAATGTAAGTATTGGTGAGAGGGGATAGTCATAAAGAAGGATTTATAGAAAGTAAAGATTGAAGGGTAACAAAATGAGGGCAGCAATAGAGAAAATCGCTATATAACTTACGTCATATTTATGACGTAGCCTGACCGGTGAGTGGTTAGCACTCGGACATGGTTTTCAGGAGGATGCGAGATCGATCCCCGGTACAGCCATTCATACATTATCCTGAAAGTACTCCAGGCAAATGACAGGATGCTTCTTTCAAAAGACAAAGGCCGAATTCATTCATGGACCCCAATCCTCTCCCCGCTCTAAAGATCTCGATGTCTATTAACTGTAAAAACTTAGCAAAAATTACATTCTTCGACCGTTACTGAAGGAAATAGCATGAAATAACCTTCCCCACGGTTGATTACGTAGCAGGCCACGGACCTACAACAACAACCTGCATAAACGTGGTCTTTCACCAACCATCAAGTGCGAATGTGAATAAGAAAGTATATGTGAGGATGTGGTATGGTTATATGGAACAGAAGCTGAGATGATCTCGCATTAACTACAGCTGCAAGCCTTAACAATTTTCAACATTCTACTTTTGCTTGGTTAAGTGTAGGAATATTCTCACGAAATAGAAAGACAGTGGACGACAGAAACTAACAAGGATACCATGACAAGGATGTCTCATTTCTTATTGCCCTATAAGATTTTCTTTTGAATGATTTCTGGAGGCTCTCGTGTGTTCCAGAAGGACAACTGGGTCCTCGCTGGAGTTGATTCAAGGACAGAGAGTTACTTTAGGAGACCTATTCCAGGTTATAGGTGCTGGATAAATGTGGAACATTCGACTGGCCATATGGAAACTTGAAGACATCCGAAGAGGAGTTTCATTTTTGTATGAACGTTAAATGAAGATATTTAAAATATAGGAATTAAAAAATAGTTACACCAATGTATGTTTGAGAAAATAATTTAAAGCTGTTAAATTATAACTAATTCCTGTAAAATTTGTTATCGTTTGATTAGTATCATATATGTATAATGATTTATTTTTTATTGTAACATTGACTAATTAAAAAGGATATTAGCTGCCAGTTTAGCATCTATATGCCAAGTCAAACTATAATATGAGAAATAATAATAAATTTAATTCTGATCTGAAAAGTTACCAGCTCTAATTCTAGACTGGTGCTGTGCCTAATTTTATTTTCATTTCTTTTGATGATAAATGTCGTAAGTAGCAAACGTGATTTTTTGTTTAGTCAAAAGAGAAAGTCACTAAAGTTTTCTGTTGTTTTTTTTTTTTTTTTTTTTTTTTTTTTGATCGCTATAATGTTCGGAACTAAGGAAAAAAGTTTCAAAAACCTTTAAAGCCGCTGTGAACTGACATATTTCCAATCTCATTTTGACTCGTAATAAACTATAAATAGGATAACTGGAACTAAAATCTCAGAGACACATTGTCAATACAATGCTCAAGTTAATAATAGTGCTCTCAAAAAATCTTTTAGCTGATAGTGAACAAACTATGAAGATTTGGTTTAATCACGTGACATCGAGATAACGTCGTATTATTAAGAAAGTAAAGTTGGTTGTTTATTTCATAGATTTCTTTTTCTTTTATCATCATTAGGATATTTAGCTTAGACAGATATTTAGAATTCAACGAAGAGATAAATATCAATACTTAAGTCCAAATAAAAAAGGTATTTGTTTCTAGGCATCTTCTTTTTAACATCCTGGGTTTATATGGCTCAGGGAGGTATTTATAATTTGACAAGGGCATGATTAAGAAAAACCAAGGCAAAATAATTAAAGTTTTTTAATTACTTGCCCAATTTGAATAAATCTGCAGCAAAAATATAAGGGAATAAGGGCTTTCATCTGTGATTTTTATAAGCAACATTAGCCATAAGAATATCTACGAATGTTTTTGCTTATGGTTGTTTATACCTTAAATGATATTTTGTATTTGAATACGATAAATATGAGGTTCTATCTTTTATTTCAAAGTACTAAACCTATATTTAATATGAGGATATTTACCAAAATATCTCAGAGAATATGTATATCACCTTAAAATTTCGCTACCAAAATTCACTTTTAAAATAATAATTACAGAAGCGCTTTACTCTTGAAAAATTCTTGTATAAATGTTAAAATTTAACTACATGTTTCTTTGATTAGCCAATTGGGTTAGGACAGAAGTTATTTAGGCGCAACACTTTCGTATTACCTAATCACAACCAAAAAAAAAGATGTACAACAGCCAATCTTGCGACTGAGAATTGTAAAAATCCATCATATTTCCCTCCTCAAATTCTTTGCTCATTTTGTTAAACAGACATGTGTTAACTGATATGCTCAACTCTGCAGAGCTGTGAAAGCTGACGGCCTGTCACTTAGTCGATAATCCTGCTGATAACTGCGTGTTGCTACACAAATGCAAGACTTTATCTATACGACAAACATAAAATATAAAAGACTGAACATTAATTTATTTAGCCAAATATTTTCGCTGGATTTATATCTCAATTTGTGCCAACAGTTAGCTAGTAATAACTTATCGTCTGCCAAATCGAATTGCTAGACAGGGCGTTGAGTTACCGTCATCGGAAGCATTTAGCTGAAGCGAGTTGGAGAAATTAAGCACTAATATTTAGAAATTAAGTTTTCACTGGTGTACCGCCGGATAGTGTTTTGAAAACACGATATTTCGACGACTGTGTCAGGACGTCTTCACAGGTCGGCTGACCGCGGATATCCGATGGTAAGCCGACCTGTGCAGACGTCCCGACACTTGATGAAGACGACGGAGCTAGTCGTCGAAATGTCGTGTTTTCAAAACACTATTCAGCGGTACACCCGTGAAGACTTCATTTCAAGCATACGCCGGGAAAGTCTCCGTTCTTACACTAATATTTAGGATTGGAATAAGTCGAATCCCATCTGGCTATTTGCTTCACAAGTATTGCGAGATACCCAAAAATCGTATCAGAGTGATAAAAACCTCCTATAATTTTTTTTTAACGTAATACTATTTTAGAACCGAGAATGAATATCAGATTGGCACCGAAATTAAAACCAAGTTCCTCTGGATCCGTGTTATAATCTTGATAAATATATGTCTGAGAAAGACGATAAAATGGAATCAGTGAGGGGAAATCCAACCACTGATAAATGAAAGTCTACCATCCACCGGCAGAAAGACATTTTATGTACCCCGTTCGTTTACACAAAGCGATATAGGCCTTGCGAGATAAAGATGTCAAATATAACATATCAGTATGTATTCTGAAACTTAAATTATGTTACAGGCAGTATGACACACGGAGTTCCTGTTTAAGAAGAAAACTAAAGTATTTTAATGATTTTACCAGACAAAGTACATTGCACAATGCACGAGCAATGCAACCTTGTAGTCACGGGGCCCTCGCATTTGGGAGGACGCCGAATCGAATCCCCGTCAGAGCATCCAGATTTGGATTTTTCATGGTTTCCCTAAATCACTCCAGGCGAATGCCGGGATGCTTCCTTCAAAAGGCCAGGGCCGAATTCCTTCCCGTTCTTTGTCCCCAGTCCCATCCCGCCTCTAATGATATCGACGTCGACGAGGCATAAAGCCATAAGTAAAAAAATGACACGGGGCAAATAACAAAGGACACATTAGAACAATAATCCTTGTTATTATTGCATTCACCGGACAAGATTCCTGATGATTTGTTTGCCAACCGTCGTGAATTGAATGTTAATCCGAGAATTTCAATAACTTTTGACTAGCAAATCACCTGAACACAGCAGCTAATACTGTTTTCGAAAAAAAGTTGCATTAATGCACGAGATATATTTAGATAAATAAACTAATCTTTATTTAATAATACGTTACTCATTTTAAATACATTCCGCAAGAACTAACAAGTACGAGAAGAACCGGTACCGTAAGTGTGTTGCCATCTCAGGAGGCTGCTCATTATCTTCAAAATAAGGTTCATTCGTGGGGAAAGGGTGGAAAAAAACGAGTTCATGTCACCGTTCTTAATCAATTAGCTTAGTCTTCAGTGTTAATCAATTCGAATGGAACGATACTCTACGCAAACAGCAAGGTCATAAAATAACTTTGTGTGCATTTAGTAATCTGTTATTCTGCCATGAGCTCGAGAATATTTCCTGAATGTAACCACCGTTGGTGCATATCCTGACAGAACAAACGTTTTAAGGCAATGCTTTTAATATCTGTTTTTTTTTTTTTTTTTTTTTTTTTTTTTTTTTTTGTAGTTTGATTTAGATTGTTAAGAAAAATTCTTACTTGTCTGTCATTAAATTTTGGCCTTTGATGTAGTTTCACAGCTCAAATAGATGATAATAGACATAACTCAAGGGGGTAGGTGCTGGAAAATAACTGCGGCTTCTATATAATTAAGACAAAACATCTCAGTAAAAGAAGTACTATCAAAAGATTAGTGAAGTTGACAAAGAAAGTCTTAATCACGTTACAATCGGACATTTCGAAGCATAAATGCTAAACCAATTACTTAAGAATTATGAACAACATCAATTCATCCCGCGCGGTTTAATTTGATGGCACTAAATTTAAAATATTTGCCTCAATGGTCATAAAATTGTAAGAATATAATCAACATCCAGCTTTCAAGACCACTGTAACAACAATGCTTGAATTGTCGAATATACAGAAGTCTAGCATGTTAGATGAACTGATACATAACGGACGTCAAATTCCAAACCAGAAGTTTGTATGGTATAATTTCGATTGTATTATGTTGTAAGGTTGCACCCAAGAATAATTTCGCATTAAAACATTGATTCAACAATGATAACTTAACAGATACCTTGTGATTAGGAATAGCTTATTGCTTCATACGAATAACAGAACCTAAACTCAGTTCATTTCCAAGCTTTCGTTTGGAAAACCTCTAGCTGAGAACAGGGGCGTAGCTACTATGGGGCTAGGCGGTGCAGGGCACCGGGGCCCTCACGCTCAGGGGGCCCCCAAGCATACCACAAGGAGCCTTCACGGCAAACTGGCGACCTGGGCCCTCGCTGCTCAGGGGGGCCCCAACAATTCAAGGGCCCCCATCCTCAGTTCAGGGGGCCCCTACCAGCACATAAAGCAAAAAAAAAGGTCGCCCATCTGGCCTGAGGACCCAAAATAAATTTTTTGCACCGGGGCCCTTGTTGACCCAGCTACGCCACTGGCTGAGAAGAAGATATTCTTCTCCAGTTGTAGTGATGACAAAACTTGAGGATAGCACAAAGGCGTATAAGTGGAAAAATGTCGAAAACATTACTAAATCTTTTAAACAATTTATCAATCAGTGTGGTCACCATCACTACGTTGTAGTGTAATTAGCCCTGATAAAACTAAGAAGCTTAGCTTTATTACACAAGTTTAGTGAACATACGATTACAGAAAGAACATAATTTTTGCCACTCCATTGTGGCGGTTTTTACCCATGAAATCAGTAGCCTGAAATTATATCAGCAACTCCGTTCTAACCCTGTACTCCACACACGATTTCTCCCTCAGTAAACGTCTATTATAAGGAAAAGTTTGTCATAGATTCACTTTCGGTTAATTTATCTCCTATTCTTAAAGATATAATCCTTTAGATGATGTATCCGAAATCTATATAAGATCAGTACTTAACATTTACGAACAAATAAACTGACACTTTCAGCTTACTTATACATTAACAAAGGAGAAGATAATATTATTAATTTATTGTTCATCAATAACATTCTCTTCTATAACATTTGAAAGTTAAACGTAACAACGCAGTCTTCATAACAAAGGCAAATATGCTCGTCTTTTCTTCACAAAATCTTATAAACTTATTTCTTATCATCAATGAAGTTCTAATTTGTGAAACATCAAGCTGTTGGAGTTTGAATGCGTATAAATCTTGCGGAATCAATTCTTAAAGACTTAAGTTTGAATCTCCGCCCTCTATCAAAAAATAATTTTCACATTCCTTGCTTTAAAACAAAGTCCACTACACACAGAACTTCTTTCACCTTAGGTATTGCTTTCAGTTATTCTTTACAACATATTTTCATAATAATTTAAGTAATTAACAAAGTAACCTTTTTTATTAGATTTTGAAACATGTAAAAATTTTAATTGCATACATTTTAGGTCTCATCCCTTACAAGTTGTATTAATTAATGCGAATCGAATGTAACTTGGGCTGCCGTGAAAGAACGGTTATCAACCTGAAGATCTCGACAGATCTGTTTCTTTGTACGAGTCTATCCACTGAAATAAATAACTTCTTCCTCGGGATATAGAACATCGCTTGCCTCCTACATGACCAATCGATTGGAGGCTATCAAGTGCTGGCTAGGTAGCTAACACCGCGACACTAATCCTGCGGCGATAAGTCGGCGGGCGCGTCCCAGCTGGCCGCTGTCGAGGCGCAGCACTGACGTCACCGTGGACGCACTTTGTCCCAGTCAGATAAGCGGCGGGCGGACAGTGTGTGCCCAGAGGCCGCCATGCCAGCAGCGACCACTATGCCAGTGGCCAAGGCCCGCGAGTTCTGGAGGCAACACGACCAGCAGGCCACCGGCAATGTCGAGCCCGCCGCCTCCCCCGTCTGGACGTCCATCAACGGCACCAGTGAGTACGGACAAGCGCCTCGGTTCACAACTATCACGAAGCGCGCAAATCCTCCGTTAATGACACAATCCGGTAGATTTGGCTCGTCGCCAGCGCCTACGACTTGTCAAAACGGTACGCACGACGTGGAACGACACTGGCTCGCCGTTTAGTGCTAGTTAGCCAGTTAAGTGCCTGGGTGGGGCGTCATAGCTAAGCATCAAGCGTAACATCTGCGACAAAATCAACTATACCGTGCTTCCTAGTGTTTAAAGCCACGTTTTCTTCAATTCTTTTGAATCTACTTGGTACTTTTCTCAACTCTCCAATAAGCGCAGCGCCAGACGAAAAAATATTCATCGATACTATTTCACTCGATGAAACTCGTTGCCACTTCATCACTGCTTGTTAGCGAAGTCTTTAATGCTTTAGGAAGTAATGCATTAATTGTCAGAGATAAAAATTCTTCAATTCTCTTGAAAGTAGAATTCTAAATTTTGCCATAATTACATCCCTAGGTGACAAGAATACTCACCGATAAAATTGCACTGAGTTTAACTTGTTGCCACTTTGCTGCTTTTTGTTGGAACTACTATCATGCTTCTGAAAGTAATGCTGTCAATTGTCAGAGATAAACATTATCCAACTTCTAATAAACGTAGCAGCTTTCATAGATTCTTCATTATTGCTTCCTTGAGGTGTCTGCTGGCTCACTAGTTACGGTATCACGCTGGTGTTTAAACTGACCTTCTGTAGCAAAGCGTTGCTGCGTTTATGACAAGTTTGCTCCAAGGGTATTTAAAGCTATAATTCTCGTTTGATCAGTCGATTTACAGGGCTAGGCTAAATTACACCAAAGACGTAATGTGCAATAAATCAAAATTCTATGACTTTTGGCCAATAATTCTGGAGGCAACACGACCAGCAGTCTACCGACAATGTCGAGCATCCATTTATATTTACTGCATCCTAATGCTTTACTGTATTGTTATTGGATAAACTTTTGCATCAGTATGGTAACTTTGGTCTTCTAAAAACATACGCATTACATTATTCACAAATTACCGATACATATTCATAACAATACAAATTAAATAAAAAAATCCTAAAGAAATTGTTATCTTAACATTATACTCCACTTCCTGAATTTCCAGAAACAAAGTCGTACCACAAATCCTAAACCGATGTTCTCATGTAAAAATGGCAGTCACTGCAGCTTCTTGTGTAGCCTATTTTGGACTTTTGCATCTATGTATTATTATGTAACCAACCGCAAGCTAGTTTTCATTTGCATATTTAAGTACTTTCATTTTTTGTTTCCTAACCGATTTCTGATTTTATCCTTTTTTGTATTTTTAATATCTAAAAGAAAAGGTAATTTATGGTTCATTAATCCAAATTATAAATTAGTCTCAGGTTTGGTTCTCCATATTGAATTCTCAAAGGAACTACATGGTTTCATAACTTCACCAAGTTAACTTACGCATTTAGTAGTGACATTGAGCAGCTGCTATATATCCTCATTGATGACACCACTTACTTCCACGATATATCACTTTTAATGTCACTCCACTGTTGGTGCACTCCACTCAGAAATTTCTGAGGCTCTTATATTCAACTCAATCCCCACAATCACAGCTAAAGTTCCCAAATTCACTCTATGAAGGAACATCATATTTGAACGAAGATAGTTATTAAAAAATTTCATGTAAGTTATTTAGTTTTTTAGTTTATTAACACATGTTAATAAGAAATGGTAATTAGAATTAACGTATAACTTATTCGTAAAGAACACTTTTTACCTCATTCGATGTCTAATTTAGGTTCGACAAATATTCCGAAACATTGTAGAAATTTAAAGGGAAACTTACATCTTCCTTCATTATTTTGACATTTCTAATCCCTGCTAATTAGTACAGTATTAAGAATAATGGACCGTATTGCGAAAGAGGTGACTTCTTTATCTCTCCTTTGAAGTTTATTTATAAGCTGCTGTGACAGACAGGTGGAAAAGAAAAACCTTGATAACAAACTGCAACCAAAAAATAATTTGTCGCAATAAACGATCACGCCATTGTATGAGATATTTATGGAAATACACTGTTGGAACGTTTGCAAGTAAAATTAGAGAATCACGCGTCACCACTCGCTTGTTAGTATTTATGCTGACAAAATGTAGGTAAATAAATATTTTCAGCAGAATGCTGCTAACGATGGTCCAATAACCAATTAGCTGCTATTGTTGGTCGAGAATTTTTTTATTCTATCTCATTTCTTAACGCATTATGAGCACCTACTTTCTACTTCCATTCAAAGATAAAAAATATAACTTACTACTCATGCAACACACCATCCTCGAACCGGCTGTTTGCTTTTACCGAAATCTGGAATGACTCCACGCACTCTGCTAACCCATCCTCAACTTCGAAAAGTAAAATACAGTAACGAATAAATAACTGAGGAGGAATTTCAGTCTCCTGTCTCGTAAGCTTGAGAAAACATTCAAACAGCAAAGAGAAGTTATCTTAGTAAACCAATTTTTTTTGTGATGATTGCACGACAAACCAATGATCAGGTGTGGAATAAAGTTATTTCAAGATGGGCTTCCATAAGAATTTCATTATTACATATTTCGAAGCTTTACCACACCACACACGTAGGACTCGTTGGGCAGCATGACCTAATTATCTCTGATTTTACACGCAAAGAATTTATTTAGCGAAACAGCTTCCACGATACAAACAAAATCGATCTAGCATAATTAAATGAAGTCCTCTGCAGCTTTTAAATACAGTTGTGCTGATTCCATACAAGATCTTGTATTTAACGCCAGTAAAATGATAATTTCTGACCAAAATCGAATGTTAAATATTATTCATCTTGACTTCAAGTAATTAGAACAATTGCAATTTCAAGAAGAATGGATACCTCTTTTAGTTAATTTTGTACGACACACGTTAATAATCATTAATCTACTCTACAAAAAATAACCTAAAATATTTTTTAAATTGTTACGTTATTTGGTCTTGTTTTCCATACAGTTATCACACCTGCGTATTTGTTTTCTTCCCGTGTGTACAAACAAAAATTTTTTTCATCGTTACTGATTTCTCTATAATAGGGAAAACATTATACCACCTGATTATAATCACTCATGCACTTGGTAGAACCAACAACTCACGCAACTTGAGAACAGCAGGTGTATTCGTTTTTGTCACCATTTCGAATGCCGCTTTCTTGGATGTTATGAGCTTCTGCTGACATGTTACACATGTTATGTGTTTGTGTATAATATTTTCTCACTGTTCTAATGGTATACGATTCACCACTTTCTTCAAACTGCAATTAGCCAACTCTTCTATGGTTTCATGGGCTCTTGTTTTCCACATCTCCATCAGTGATTTTACGATTTCCCCATTTTAAGTACTAGCTCATATGTTTAGTTTGGTAAGCAGCCATATTTTTGAATGTGCCTTATTACTATTTTTATTTTCAATTGATAGGTTTCCTATTATCAATCTGAAATCCACATATTTTATTACTGACCTTAGGTAGTCCTTAAACTGTTTGCGCTGCGGGTTTTGGCTTTCTCATGGTCTCTTCAAAATCAACTGAAAACTAAGTCACTTTTAGTTCTCGTGTTATTGTTTAGTTATAGAAATCTGATTTAGTCTTTCATGCATTTAACCACTAATTGTTGCTTACGCTCAGCTTCCCATCCCTGCCGTTTTCTCCAACTTCTTGAGATTTTCTCTCGACGAAGATCGAGTGATTTCACTTTGCAATGTTTAAACATAAGGAACTGACTGACATTTTCGTTTAATACTTTCTCCTAAATTCCTGCGTCAGATTTTCCATATGACTTAACAACAGTTTTGCGATTTCTTCTTTTATATTACATACACCATACTTCATCACTTTGCTAGTTTGCGATATGTCTGCTGTAACACCAATTAAAAGCCCTTGTGTTTAGAGGTTCAGTGCCGCCGGTATTGACTCACCTTTCAGGGCACCTGAAAAGTTTGAACCCTTCTTGCCCTGTTTTTTTTACACATAAGTTGTATTTGACAAGAATTTCTTTTACCTCCATGCTACGCTGACATCATGATGATTTACAATTTTCTGTTACAAAAATAAAAGGTAATTCATTTCATATGTACACTCTTTCACTTGAATACTGTACATTATAAGTATTAACTCTTATTTTCTGTTATTATATTCAAATATAGTATTTCTCGGTTTCGCTTATTGTTCCTCCACAAAGAGAGTTTATAAGTTGAGGATATGCTTAACTAAGACCCTAAGCAATTTTTTTGTAATTATTATTTTTTATCTACGATGTGTTAGAAGTTTGCTACGATATAGGTTTTTGTAGGCAATAAAGATTATTGACAAAATTTAATATATTTACATTGGGGTATTTCAGTAGTGTAGACTTTTAAAAAGTTATACATAAGGCAAACACTTCGTTACAACGGTTTAACTCTTGAAAACTCAAAGTCTCCAAACTGAAGGTTGGCTGGCTCTTCCCGAGAGGAACATGGCACACTAAGCCATTGTCATAGGCAGCGCAGTTTCTTTGAACTAATACATTTCAAGCTGGTATCCGAACAAAAAATTCCGTATTACTACATTGCTGATTCCTGCCTCACATCTCACTACAATAGCTCATTCGAAATTTAAACATTACTTTATTAGACACATTTTACACCCGAGCGTCAAGAATACCTCTGTAAACTCCTGATACGGATGGCATCATCTGTTTATATAACTGAAAACCTATCTTCTCATGCAGGCGAAGTTTACTTCAGCAAAACAGAGGGTGTTATACAGATATAAATACATCATTATGAGTAATTGAAACTGAATAAAACTAATTGGTTTTGAAAGACTTGTGAGTTTTAAATTTTTCTGTTCTGTGGATAGGTATTAGGCTCAATATTTATGTGTATACAGCCGAGTGCTTTCTCAGTTGTGGACGTGTGGTGACACTTATGGAAGCCGGAGGCGGTTTCTCCTGCCGGTGTCTGGTCTGCCACCTGTGGCATTCCGCCCACCCTCGCTTGCGGTTTCACGCGCGTTTTTCATGCGTCTGCGGTTTATGTAAATTATCTATCTGTGGTCACATACCACATTCCTTTCGAATGAAATATAATTTCCCCTATGCTGCAGTTTTTACTTATCAATATTATATTTAGGTGAGCAACTGGTTTATTACCGGGATCGAGATTTCTTGCAACTCAAAAGCAGTTATTATCAACTCATCTGTTGGACGTCCTGGAAACGCGTTAGCTCTGTTTTACTGAATTTTGGAATAGTATTTCTGAATTAATTTATTTGTGAAATACACTACTTCTGTCAAAATTGTAAAACCAAGAAGGAGACATGAGATTACAATGAAATTTATTCCACAGATTAAGGACATGTAAATACAAAATTCGTTACAATTACAGAACTGAACATGCACTCTGACTATGAAAATTCAGTACATTGCTAAGACCCCACGTGCTGCAAACAGAGCCACTAGACGTCTTGGCATGGGATCAAAAATAGCCATGATGTGTTCCTGGGTAACACACTCGCGATTAGTAGATTCGTGCGCTATGCGTCGACAGTGTTTCCAGGAGAACCAGAACGAACAAGCTGCCGACCGACCACATCCAAGACATTGTGGATGCGCGACATTTCTAGCGAACGTGCAGAACAGAGAAGCAGTGGTACCCGTCGTTCTTCGAAGAAGTCTTGCAACTTCCTCGCCAAATGTGGCCGGCCATTGCCTTGGGGCAGGCTCCAAAATCTCTCTAATGAAGAGGTGCTGATCACACTGCCTTTAATACGCAGAAGACTCCTCAAACCATCATAAAATAGTATTTGGTATACCACTCAATAATGTAGTTTGTTCGATTGCGTTCACCACGGTAGCGTCTAATATGGACGCAGCAATCACTGTAGGAGAAGCTGAAAGTGGTACTCGTCCAGTAACACTACATTTTGCCACTCTGCACGATAGCCACGGCGTTCACGTTCCAATTGCAGTCTAAGGTGTTGGTGTTTTCTGGTCAATGTAAGCCAACGCTATGGCAACGTGCCACCAGACCAGACCTCAGCAGACAGCATCGAACTGTGGAACTGTCGAACTTCTTAGCCCGACATCATCACCTGTCTATGAAGCTCTGTCGGTTACGACCATACGAACAAGATGGGGAACATGTGGTTACATTGTGTAATCCACTAGCTGCTTGTCGCTGTGTATGGGCCTCTTCTATCCACTGGTTCCACACCCGCAACATCGTCGTAGCACCGTGCTCTGTACGAGGAGCAATGTCATGATACGACAAACCCTTTTCAGCAGGTGAGTTATCCTGTCACGTTCGAACTCACTCACATGCTGATATTGCGTCCTTTGACGTCGATGAGGCATACCAGCACTTGTTTGCACGTTTCCATTTCGTTTGACGGCTCTGCAGCAATTGAGCGCGGCGTAACATTGATCTGTCCAGTAACAAAAAATAGGGCGTTGCTGGACCTACAGGTACGCCATATTTCTGCAATCTAACTCACGTAGGCTATTACGAATCCATTGCTCTACACATATTCCAATTTTTTAGTCATTCAGACCAAGCCCTCTGCGTGCTGCAATTTTCGTAAACAGTATTGTTGTTTTAAGACAATGAACTAACACACGAAACAAAAAATTGTGATATAAATATGTAACAACTTCCTCAATTTTTTTATTTATTTATCTTTTTTTTTAGTGTACTCCATTTGGTTAGAAATTGCTTTGATCTTCCACAGGTGCCTAATTAACATCGTTAAATATCTAACTGGTACCTAGATAAATGCTTCAATAATCCAGCCGTAGTAAATTATAAACTAGCTTTTCCTGAAACCTTTAACAAGATATGCGTTCACACTTAGAAATAGTTACACAAATGAGAGAATAGGAGCTTTCATTGCAAGTTAAATATATTATATCAAGATCTTTTATGTACCATAAATTGCTACATACTGTCTACGTTTGTCAGCTAGTGAACAATCGAGTTTTTCATGACATGCTTAATGAAAAACGAGGAACTACATGTAATATTGTTACATCACTGCAAGGTATTTTTCTTTTCTAAAAACCTTGATCGCCTAATAATTTAACTGACTAAAACATGTGAAATTTTTCTATTTACAAGTATATAAAACATAAGTCCCAACTATAAAGTCTTTTTAATATATCTTAAGTTTTGAAAAAAATTACAGCATCGAAACTAAAAAAGTAACAATTCTCCCTTCTTCCCTTTATTGCTTTACGCCTCGATGATTTCGAGATAGTTAGAGGCGGAGGAGAACAACAGAAAAAGAACGAGAAGGAATTCAGCCATGGCTTTTTGAAGGGACCACGTGGTATTCGCGTCGAATAAATGTGGAAAACCACGTAAAACCGAAATCTGGATTGCTGGACGTGGTTTGAACCAACTTCCTTCAGAATGTCAGGCATGAGCGTTATCGCTTACAGCCCGGCTAGATATATAAGAGTTATCATAAACTTTCTCAAATTTTATAGCAAATTACTTCAGGAATATTTAAATTATTTTCGTGTTATTAAATTTAGTTATCAAACTAACTTATTACATAGTGGGGTGATGTTTTGGGAACATCTTAAAACGACTCAGACGCGAAGTCTTAGTGCATTACTAACTTCAAGTTTCCAAATTAGCCGACTAGTAACCAGTTCGAGTACTTTGCTAGAAATTATTTTGCAGTCAAACTCTTCAGAATATTCGCTCTGCTTAATTCAAATAACTTTATCTGATTACGTTAGTTCAATTATTTATTTTTGAGGAGAAATACTAGAGTAAATATTTCAGTATAAGGCTACATGTTGCACATGTCCGCAGACAGAATAAAAGCCCAGAGAATTTGCACAAAGCGCAACTCAGTCTCTAAGATGATGTAGAATCGAAAACATGTATTGCGAATAAACTAAAACAGACGTAATTTTCAGACACCGTCACATTTGCAGGCGACCGGGGAGTAATTATTAGTGTGGCCTACTCGTCAGAGTCCCTTGTCATATCCGGAGAATTTGCTGCTGGGATACTGGGTTGCCATCTGTCTGCGAAACGAGTAACTATGATCTGTGTGATGAAACAAAATCTCCCCGGGTTATCTGTCGGATAATATCTTTATTAAACATAATTTCTTTAGTACACAACGTTTCGACCTCAACCTACCGTGAAGATTTTGTTTCATTTATACGCCTGGAAAATATGTATTCTCATGTTAGATCTGTGTGATGATTGTGTTTTTTTTTGTGAAAGTGTAGTTTACACTCGGAGATTGGGGACCGTTTTAACGTCCTCCTTGATGATTGCGGGAAATCGCTTAGAAAACGCAATCAGCAGTTGTGTCTCTCTAGTCCAGAGTGGAGGCGCCTTAGGGGGACATCCATAAATCACGTGAGGCGTTTTTCTGGATTCCCGGACCACCCTCCCCCTCCGGTGAGACTTAGTGAGATTTTGCCCGACCCCTCCCCCCCCCCCACTCTCTGGTGAGATCTGGTCCATGAGAGCCCCCCCTAGAAATCAGCCTCGCAACTTTTTGAGACCAATTGTTTTTAGGTCTCACCCTTCGACGAAATACCTCCCTGAATTCGACTTTCGCGTCATTTGTAGACCTTTTTTTTTTTAGTTCTACAGCCCAACAAAAATTTCCAAAACGTCACGTGAGATTTCCGTTGACCCTCCCCTCCACCCCTATTTCACCTCACGTAATTTATGGACGTTCCTTTAAAACGCACAACCACACTGACGGGTTCCTATTCTATATAGCGGTAATACTATATATATAGTACAATTAAAACTGAAATGTGAACAGCTACAGGGGATCTAAACAAAATATCTAGCTGGGTAGGTCAACATGTCCAAATCACCCTAGGCGAATGCTGTGATGGTTCCTTCAAAAAGCCCATGACCGAATTCCTTTACGTTCCTTGTCCCCAGTCCTCTAATGACCTTGACGAGGAGTATAACCATAAGCAAAAAAAAAAAAAAAAAAAAAAAAAAAAAAAAAAAAAAAAAAAAAAAAAAAAACCCTTCATCTGAGATTCATAATGTGAAATTTTGATTGAATCGTTTACCGTAGGCAGACATAATGCAGCAGATAGGCAATATTCAATTCAGACGCCCACAAAAAGTCAAGTTCCGTCAACATTTTGAAATTAAAATTTTTCTGAGTTTCTATATTTTTTTCTCCACACTACTGTGTATGAAAAAAGTTTATTGCAGAAAGTCGCTATGTAAATAAAACCTAGGCTACAAAGTGATATGGATTTTAGACAGAAAGCATCTAAATATTCCATGGAAAACTGACATTTGTAATAATGGCAACCCATCGACCTACATTATTATGCTGTTTTAAATAATTGGTTGGCGCATTGCCGTTAAATTCCGTTGATAACAATATAGAACTCATAAATGCGGGTAAGCTTTTTAGTATCTCTAGATTCAGCTTTCCGCATTAATAACGAGCTTCGCCTGCTTTCATCTCGAAATAGCGGCTTTGAGCTAAATTGTCTGTACAGATATTTTTGTTCATTCTGTTCATTTGTTTCCGCTCACTGGGGTAAAGGAAACTGCGAAGAAAAGATGTGCTGAATATTCTGTTGTATAATGGCAAAATAATTATTGTTGGTGGTTGACAATATTTTCTTTTTGATGTGAAGAGCATAATGTGCAGTAACGCAGAGGAAGAGAGTTTCGTTGTTCTTTGACTGAAGGAAGTAAAGAGCTCGGTATGATCCACCTGAATTTCTTTACATAATATGCCCTTTTGTCCATTTTTATGGGAAGTCTTCCAGACAGTATCGAATTTTAAATATTGCCTACTTCATATGTGTTAAAGAAGTAAATTAACTTCTACGGGAATATAGAAACTGCGTTACAACATTTCCAAATAATTTCGTGTATTATTCAAAACCGATTCCCGCGAAAGGGTTAAGGGTTGTTCTAGTGAAATTCGGAGTTCATGGCTTCGGATCAGCTCCTGACTAAGTGGAATCGATAAATTATTTAAAAAAAAAAACAATTATTTTTTATCTACACATGAGGTCAGCATATTTTTAGTTTTTGAAAAAGTACGGAGGTTTGAGAGTACCGCTTCATCTAAAAATATAAACATTTGTATTCTTGTGGATTGTGGGTAACCGATTCGTGCTCGAGTTCGAATGTGTTCTTACAGTTTTTTTTTCAATCATTCATAATGATTTTTTCTAAAAATACGTATCTGTGTGACACCTTTTTTTTTTACCATAAACTTTACTATACAAGTAACGCAACTTCCAAATAAAAAAATTACAATAAAAATTATAATTTTAAATATACTATCGAATCCTATTGATCGAAAGTGATCGAACGCTGATACTTTGACCGTAATTTTTTAAAGAAAGTTCCAGCCTCTCCTAGTAGGAACAATAAAAAATTGCACAAAAATAACATCCTCCAGACTGCATATTGCAAAACAACGTCTACCACAGCAGACGCAAGTTTTGATTTATGTATTTTAAAAATTCTCATCGAACCTGGTGAATGTGCAGTAGTGCTCGAGCCAGAATTCGGGAGGAAACTGGTTCAAATCTAATCCTATTCACCCAGATTACGGTTTTCTGTCATTTTCCAGAAATCAATCGAGGCGAAATGCCGGGATAGTTTCTACAAAAAGGTCATGGTTGAATAGCTTCCCGTTCCTTGTTACCAATCCATTTTCCTACCTCTAAGGGAGCGTCCATAAACTACGTGGCTTGGTGTAGGGGGGGAGGGGAAGGGGGGAGGTTCCGAGTCAACTATCTCTTTGTGAAATTTACAATACTCTGGCAAGAGAAAACATTACAAAATGTCTTCTGGAATCGATGGGGAAAAAAGCTGTGTGCCACGCGGAGGAAAGGGTAGAGGTTAAAACCACATCGTTCTGCGTGGGGGAGGCCAAAATGGGGCTACGTAGTTTATAGACTCTCCCTAATCACCTCAATGTTCACGATGCGTAAGCCGTAAAAAGAACATAATGCCCCCATATACAAACTGTGGAAATGTTCACTGTTCTTTTAAAGGTGGAAAAGATGTCTTCTGCACAGACGTTGTTGCCAATGAAATGGCAGTTTTGTTCATATCCGAGTAACGGAGCAAATTACGACTACCAGACATTCCGTCAACTCTGCGTATCTGTTTCGTATCCACAAGGTGGTGGCCACTCGATTTCCTCTCATCAGGGAACTGCGTCTAACTATTTAGTCTAATTCCAGCCTAGTTGCTGTCGACTGTAAGGCCAGTATGGTGATGTCAGCGTCTGTTCAAGCACTGCGTGGAGAGGCTGCCACCGGCAGTCGGCTTCGAGAGCAGCGGTCTGCGTGATTCACCGGACGCGCACGCTTTCAAAACTCAACCGCCACTCACCTCCGCAAACACTCGCCGGCTCGCAAAAGAACAGCCGGTGCCCGGTTGTAATTTCTAAACATACTCTCAGTACAATGTAAAGTTCGAATGCATGTTCATACTACCCCTTTTATGTTGGGGTCCCATCGCCACATAGGCATTCCGATCATCTGAATCTAATTTTAGCAATACAGAAACGAATTAGTTTTCTACCAGTTCTAAGATACGTAATACAATAACATTCAACGATGAAAACTACATCGTGTTTCTTTTCTCTCTCTACCATTTTCTTCTTCTTCTTTTTTTCTTCTAGCTTTACGCTTTGCCGATGTCATTAAAAGTGCGAAAGGCTTGGGGACAAGGATCGGGAATAAATTTATCCATGACCTTTAGAAGGAACCTTCCCAGCATTCGCCTGGGGAAATTTGGGGAAACCATGTAAATCCAAATCTTTGACGGCCGGACGCGTGTCCTCCCGAATGCTAGGCTAGAGCTTGACCACTTACCCACCGTCCTCGCTACATCGTGTTAAACTCCACTGATCCATAGCTCCACTGAAATTAAACAGAGTGGTTGGCAAACAGAACATCTTACTCATTGCTTGCAGTTTTATGTTTAGTGACAGAGATGTATTTATCAGTTTATAGGAATGATATAACGATAATTATTATGCTTCTGCACTGATTCAAATATCGTTCTTACTATAGGCACATACGAATGATAGTTGATAAGCAGACGGCCTTTACCAGTAACCTAGTTGCTTCCAGTATACCTCCTACTCTTAACTGGAACACGCAATTTACCATGGGGATAAATACAAGTAAAAAGTTTTCAAGGAGGCAACTACGTAGACAATGGAGGTTAACGTACTGAGAAGGCCATTATCTGAATCAAACATTAACATGGAGCAAACATAAAGTTGCAACCATCAGTATTTACAAGAATCGTCACAAATTTAACGGTGAAATATCTGAAAAACAATTCTGTGTGACAACTGTAGTGACACAGTACTGCTTCAGAAAGTCACTCTGTTAGAGTTGCATATAAATGTATTTTCACTTTCCTTAAAGATTTTCCAAAAACAAGTGACAAGAACTGCGATGTTAGAGATGGCATTCACTGCATCAACACCATCGTCTGGGAATTTATTTTTCTATAAATGATGCTTTGATCATTAAAATCTACGCTTCTTCTGTAACCAATAAATGTAGAAAAATATCACTATTCCATAAAGCTAGTGTGCATTTCCGTTTATAGAATAGTCTGTCAAACGGGTGAAGAGTTTTGCGTCCGATAGATCAGTAGCCGAATTGCAACAGCTGTTCTGAACCAGAAAGCATAACGAACGGTTTAAAAAGGGTAGATACTTTTAGATAAACACATGGAAACTTTCAGCGGTATAAATTTATCACCAAATTCACAGGACATATATAAGAACGAATGGGCGAAGAAATATATAATATTAATATGACCTTGGGTTAACTTTAAAGGTCAGTTTACGTATGTCACATTAATATGATGTCTCAAACAGATCTTGAGCAACGCTTGGAAACCAGGGTTATCTATACTTTGCGGGCCACGTTCCCTGGTTGCCGGCGATCCGGTGGAGTGTGGACAGCCAAGTGAGAGGGACCCAATCGACACATCAGGGCGGGGACTTAACGACTTCCTAACTGTGGTACCTATTGGTTGTGTGCCACAACAGCTAGATTCCGGCAGTTAAGCAACGCTGAGCGTGGTGAGAACTTTGATGGGTGACCGCCACAGCTAAGCTCCGGCAGTTAAGCAACGGCCAGCGTGGTGAGTAGTTGGATGGGTGAGCGCCGCCTCGACCAATCACATTGAAGCGGGACTGCGAGCGTCATGAGGTTGCTAAGCGACACCAGTAAACGCCTGATATCCATCAAGGCAAGATCGCCGATACATAATCGACCTGCAGATGGCTACTGAGCTAGTAGCCGAAAGCTTGTCGCTTTATAATAAAATCCGGCTGCAAACCCTAGAAGATTTGTTGTCCTTATGAACCATGTTTAGCTGTCCATATTACGAAGCTGCCACAGATACGGAATGAGTTTTGAATTGTGGCTATTTAAGGCAAAATGATGTCTTTGTAGAAAACTGATTCCATATTCGAAATGACGAAGATACTGGCTAACCAGAGTATTCTGTTTTGTGGTAGATATCCAAGAGACCTGTATGAAAACAGAAATCCAAAGGCAGCTATTTTCATGCTTATAGCAATAAGATCTTAAGATCAAAATCTAAAGAAGTATTGGAAAAGACAGTCTCTCAATACCAATTAATAAGAACACAATAAAAAAGGGATGAGACTGATAACATAAAAAATGAATGGCATACACGATATTCTTTCTTCTTTAGGTAATTGTCTAGTTCCGGTATCGTATTTGACCACCGGTTACAGGGAGCGTCCACTTCAGCTAGTTTCATTCTTCTTAGATGTTTTATCCACTTTTGTCTGTATATGGATCTCGGAAATATTTCTTCCGCTCCCATTCTCATTCCATGTCATTTGGGTGTCCCTAGTTACACTGTCACACACCAAGGTTAGTGCAAACGCTTCTTGTTAAACCTTATTTGGTTTTCCTACTGATTCTTTTTTTTTAGTTTATTCTGATTGTGACGCAAATTGCTTAAAATCTATTTAATTTCTTTTCATAATCAGGTTCTTCCTCTACAGTTAATTAAGATTCCAAGAAAGTTTACTGTTTGAATTTTTTGACGGTTATGAATTCGATCAAGAGTTGTGAATGTGTCATATGTTTTTCATGAAATACCATAACCCTCGTTTTGTTAGCAGATATTTTCAAATTATACTCTTTACTTCCTGTGTTAATTAGGTGCACAGATTACTGGAATATGTCCTAGACAATTATTTGAGCATCTATAGAGAATAGGAGTTGACTTATCACTAATTTGAATTCTAGATAACTTCTTTGTTTCCATTTTCTTAAAAGCTCGTCGAAGTAAACATTAAAAAACACAAGCAATAAATCAGATGCTTCCGTTACCCACTGACTAATAAAAGTTTCTCAGTTGTTTTATTTACCGCATTAATATGAACATTTATATGATCATGGAGATGATTTATTAAATGTTGCCATAAACCCCACCGATTCAAAACCTGACATATAGACGATTTGATCAAAACCGTTTCTCAGATTCAAGAAGGTTATGTTTGTTTCCAAATTAAAATCCATTTTTTTGTTTCTCATGGTAAATAAGTTATTTGGGCCTGATTTTCTTGCCTTAAAACCACTTTGTTCTTCTATCAAAACTGAATGATCAGTTTGCTTATTGGGTCTCGTTATTATATTAGAGTAGATTTTGTATCCACTAGTTACAACACTAATGTCTCTATGGTTAGAGCATTTTCTTCGGCTATCTTTTTAAAGAGAGATATTACCTTCGCTTCTTTTCATTCAGGTAGCATTATCTTTTCTTTCCTGTTAATCAGCCGTAGAAATTTCTATGCGAGGACTTTACAGACTATTTTTCTAAACACTTATATGCATAACATGTTGGTGATTTTTTTTTTTTTTTTTTTTCCTTTTTTTCGGCCCAAGTCCTTAGTTGCTATGATAACTGTTTTGTGGGTTCTTTCTGCCTTGCAACTGTTTAGTTGCAAGGCAGAAAGAACCCACAAAACACTTATATGCATGATTGTCGTTAGGCTGATGCTAATAAATAATAGGTAGATCACGTTTTTTGTGACTTCTACATTACACATTCTATGCTAGAGAAAGACTTTCTCTGAATGGGATGCGATTAGTCAGTGTGGTGCGAAAGAAAATATGTAAAGTGCAACAACTTTCTTTTTTTCTCATTCTCTAATTCTGGTTATTATTCACAATGAAACAGTCACGCAGCCATGTATTCTAGCAAGATGCTTTGTGTGTACCATCCAGTTCGTTTTCGGTTCCTCGCGTGGCTTTCGCGATTTCCAGTGAGCTTTCTTTTACGTTCTTCCCATAAGAATCATTATTTGCATCATGATGCGGCAGGTGGATCTCCTGTGGCATTTAAGGACTAATAAACAACAGGTACTCCAATGATTGTATTCTCAATCTAGATTTTTAGCTCTTTTGCAGAAAGCAGTAAAGAACCGTAAATCATGTCAGCAAATGATTTACTGTCCGATCTTTTGCAACAAGTAATAAAATTTCATACTATTATCTTTAACAAAGAACCTCTCGTTGTAACAGGAACCGCAAATCTCTACTGACCTTCAATGTCGCTGGCTACAATCCTTAAGGCCAAAATTATTGATTTACATCATTTTTAAAAGTGTGCCGTAAGCAGGTCAATGGTTGCCATTGTAGTGAAGTGAGAATGTCTTGTGCAAATTAATAGTATTCACCAGCATTATTTTATTGCCATCAACAGTGAGGACTTTGTGCGCTTAGCTTTATGTAAGTAGTGAGTAATTGCAATTTCTGTGGGAGCAAGTGTTGATCATTACCATTTTGAGAAGTTACTTATATTAAAATATTTGAGTATGGAGTTAACAGGTTGCAATTCTTAAAATTTTCGGTAACTTCAAGTGACCACTTGTTTTAATAAGACAAACATAATAAATTTAGTTACAGACTACTTTGCGTGAATCGTATTAGATACTGTGTGAAGCTGAGCAGTCGATGTAGAAACGTTCTTAAATCATGTCGTTGTTGATTCCAAAAAGACTAACATGTCTTTACCGCATCATTTCAAGTCTACAAATATATCAACATCTACGGAAAAGTCTCAGATGTACAATGTGGGATTTATTAATTGCATTTTAAGGTAAGAACATGAACCAAAAAAATACTGTTTTGAGTAGACTGATATGAAGAATTACATAAAGAATAAAATCATCTACAGCACGCGTTGAAAGCGTAGAAACCAACGTTGAAGAGTAGTGTTGATTGCTTTGGTGGGGTTGCAAATTGAATTCAAATTTGTTTTCCTCAATTTTTTTAATGTTCTCCTCCTCTCGTTTCGTGGCGTTTATTTCACCTTTACGTACTTTCTATCTGTCTCTTCTTGCAGCACTAGTTCTTTGTTTTTCCTCTGCAACTAAAACCATTCATAACTGAAGAAATATCCGTTTAATAAGTATAGCTTGCAATTTATAAAGACTTAAGTTAATAGACACTTCTCGTTTATTCAATTCTCTTCAGTTTCAATACACTTCCCCATTCATTATTAATAAGTAGCTTCCTCTGGATTCAGCTTCGTTTATATTTATTGTTATTATTCCGAATAACCCTTTTGGAGGGTATGATAAATCAACTTTGGCTATGTTTCTTTGTATTTAATTTTCTTTGCTTCCAAACTTCCTTCATTCTTTGAGAGTGTTGTTCCTTTTGTTCCTGGGTCCATTTCCTTCCCTTGATGTATTTCTGTCTCTCCTGAAAACCTGCCTTGTGAATTACTTCTCTAAAAAGTGTTCTGTTGTCTATTATATCTGCTTTCACTCCAGCATTTTTCATGTCCTTTTCAGTTTCAGTGAACCATGTGGGTTTGGATTTGTATTTGTTCAGTAAGATGAAGATCTGTTTTGTTAGTCTATTACTATCCATTCTGTATATGTGCCCGTAAAATTTCAGTCTTCTTTTCCTCATTATAACTGTTAATTTTTCTATTTTCGAATATAGTACTCGGTTTGGTCTTAATTTGTATTCAGCATTACTATTAGGTTTGGGTCCCAGTATTTTTCTCAAGATTCTTCTTTCTACTTTTTCCAGTTTTTCAAGATCCCCATATCTTGTTAGCTTAAGCGTTTCTGCCGAATACAACGTTTCTGATCTAACCACTGCTTGATAGTGCCTTAGTTTTGTGTTCCATGATAAGGATTTTTTGTTATATATGTTCTTTGTCATATGAAATGCTCTTTCCATTTTATGTATTCTAGTTTCTATTGCAGTCTTTTCTTTTGTGTCACTCGTTATCCATTCTCCTAAATATTTAAAACAATTTGTTTTAGCTATTGTTCCATTGCGAAGTTTAAGATTTTGAGGAGCATCATTGATGTTTGTCATGAACTGTGTTTTTTCATAAGATATATGTAATCCTACTTTGGCTGCCTGTTTCTCCAGTTCTTCGATTTGTTCTTTTGCACTATCCAGTGAATCAGTAAAAGCTAGACAATCTATGGTGATTTTATTTGGATTTCTTCCCAGCTGAACACCCTTTGTGTTGATGGCTTTCCTCCATTCCCTCACTACTTTTTCTAATGCACAGTTGAAAAGTAGTGGAGACAGACCATCTCCCTGTCTCACACCTGAATTAATTTCAAACGGCTCGGAAATTTCTCCCATAAATTTTACTTTGGACGTCGTATTTGTTAGTGTTCCTTTAATTATTTCAGTTGTTTTATTATCGAGTCCTAATTCTTTCAGAATATCTATTAGTACATTTCTGTCAATTGAGTCGTAGGCCTTTTTAAAGTCGACAAAGGTAATTACATATTTCAAGGTCCTGATTTTTCTTATTTCTATTGTGTTCTTTAAATTAAATATTTGTTCTGTGCAAGATCTGCCCTTTCTAAATCCTGCCTGATATTCTCCTAATTGCGGGTCTAGTATACCTTCAGCTCTCTTCAAAAGTGCCTTGGACAATATCTTGTAGGTCACTTCCACGAGGGAGATACCCCTATAGTTGTTAGGATCTGTTTTGTCTCCTTTTTTATGGAGGGGATGTATTAAAGCCGATGTCCATTCTGGTGGTAAGCTGTTTGTGTTCCAAATTTCATTGATGATTTCTGTTAAACATATGATCATGTTATCACTAGAGTGTTTCCATAATTCAGCAACTATATTATCTTCTCCAGCTGCTTTGTTATTCTTAAGTTCTTTTATGAGTTCTTTAATTTCTTCTATTGTTGGTGGCTTTGAGTCTGGTTGCCTTGGTATCATGTTATCAAAATTAAATTTTTCTTTCGGTTTATCACAGTTGTGTAGTTCTTTAAAGTATTCAGAAAAAATTCTACAGTTCTCAGTATTGTTATATGCGGTTTTCTGTGTTTTTGGATCTTTAAGTTGTAAGCTAGGTGGTGAGTATTTCTTTAAATTACTCTTAAATGTTTTGTAAAAGTCTCTTATGTTGTTTTTCTTAAAATCTGATTCAATTGATGATAACTGGTCTTTGATATGCTGTGTTTTGACTTTTCGGAGACCTTTGGATGTTAGTTTCCTGGCTTCTATAAGTTTTTCCCTATTCTTTTCGCTTTTATTTGCATTCCAGATGTTCCATGCACGTTGTCTTTTTACAATTAGTTCATCACACTCATTATTCCACCAAGCATGTTTCCGTGTTTTTTTAAGGAGAATGGTTTCTTCTTCCGTTTGTAAAATGTCCTTTTGAAGCTGTTCCCAATCTTTAGGAATCTCTTTCTTTTCCAAGAGCGTTTTGAAATCATTTATTTTAGCCAACTTCTGTGTGTCAAACTTTTTTGGTTTGTATTGATTCTTTTTTCTAACGATTGGCTTAATTTTGAATTTAATGATGGATAAGTAGTGATCTGAATCTAAACTAGCACTCTTAACAACCTTAACATTAAGTATCTCCTTCGCGGAGTGTCTGCTTATAGCAACATGATCAAGTTGTTTCTCGCCACATATTGGGTTTGGTGATACCCACGTAGTTTGTTTCCTAGGCAGTTTTTTGAAAAAAGTAGATTTTAGTACAATATTATGCTCCCTGCATAGGCTTATGAGTCTTTCTCCATTCGCTGTATTTCTTTTATGTGCAGGGAATTTTCCTACTATAGACCTATGTTGACGTTCTTTGCCGATTTGTGCATTAAAGTCTCCAAGGAGTATTATTGTGTTTCTCAACGGAATTTGGTCTAAGGAGTTTGAAATAATTTGCCAGAATTCTTCTGTTTGTTCTTTTTGTGTTTTGTTTTTCTCGTTTGTTGGTGCGTGTGTATTTACAATGGTGTAAAGTTTATTTGCTGATTTAAAAGATAGTGTGGACAATCTTTCATTAATGGATTTAAATTCTATTATTGAGTCTAATATTTTTTTGTTTACAATGAAACCTGTTCCAAATTGTGGTACATTCTTCATGACCCTTTTTCCTGGTTTTCCTTTAAATATTCTGAATCCTTCTGAATCAAAGGGATGTTCATCAGTATATCTTGTTTCCTGAAGAGCTGTTTATTGTCTTTTTTTTAAACTCAGATAACACTTCAGTTCACAATTATAGATCATACAAATACTTTCATAAATTCTAAAACTATACAAGCAGTTAATAGCCTACATCTGTAATCTCAAACTTTTCTCCAATATTGTACTTTCAGTTCAGAGACAGTTTTGGCTCTTTCTCGTAAAATTCTTCCAATCCATCACTAACAATAAACACCAAAGATACTCCTCTTTCTCATTTACAATCATGGACTACCCGCACCACAGACTCGATTCACTATCCAATTTGTTATTTGTTTGAATCAGAAAAACACAACTATTTAAGGGCTTTTCATATATCAATAAGGCGATTTCCAATTGTCACCTTACGATTTACAGGTGGAGAAAAGCACATAGACAAAGCAGGAGTTATGTAAATTTGGTTTACATATAATATTTGTTTTATGGGTTAGACTGTAACTAATTAAATAAACCCCCGTTTACTTTAACTGAAGCTTAGTTGGTCCCTGGATGAAAGAAGTTAACTGAAGGCGAATATTCCATTTGGTAAATAGCGTAATAGATCTAAATGAAAACGGGCAGTGAGGGAAGGAAGTGACCGAATAAAGCGACGACTGAGTGAGTAGCAGTCGAATCTACCTGTTGATCCACGCCCACACAATGACGCAGCTGGTAGCGTGGCAGTCAGATTTGGCGCCAAGCAACGGTCGAAACGGCAGGACCATCAGTCACTGGCAGGAGCTACCATGGGGCAGCAGCAATTCGAGGAAGGTGAGTGTGGTAGTAGACTAACGTACCACTAAATCTTTATGCCACCATCCATTCTACATCCAATAATTCCTCTGGATTCTTTCATTTACTGGAAATACTATAAGTTTTTTCTTGATATCTTTGTTCGCTATTCGAACAACACTTGATTGGCGGTAAGAACTTCATTTTTGCTGCCTCAATGTGACTTAAATATGTGTCAGTAAATACTCAAGTTTCATTTCTACGTAAAAAGCTGTTACTTTTATGAAATGCTGTCGCCATCGTCTACAGTGTATGTGATCTCATAGAAGAGTGTCGATATCTTAGACACTGTTAATTTTAAGTGTTAATTATGAGTAAATATTGTTTTGGGAAAAAAATTAAGGGAAAAACAGACTAAAATTTTGTACTTATTCGAAATATCTTTGAGTAAGCACCAAACACTAATAGATTAGAACTACTGCTATACTGAAACACGTAGCCATGATATTACTTTTCTGCACACGACTTTTCCATTTGTCACAATTTTTGCTATTTTTTTTTTTTTTTTTTTTTGCTGTCGTCAGTCTTTCGACTGGTTTGATGCAATCCTCCATCCCTTCCTATCCTGTGCTAACCTCTTCATTTCTACATACCCCTTACAACCCAAGTCCTCAATTATCTGTTTCATATATTCTAATCTCTGTCTTCCTCTACAGTTCTTACCTTCGTCTGTTCCCTCCACAAGCAAATTAACCAATGCCGCATGTCTCAAAATATGACCTAACAGCCTGTCTCTTCTTTCTGTAAGCTTCTTCCATAAACTTCTTTTCTCACCCATCATTTCCAAAGCTCGTTCATTTTTTACTTTGTCTGTCCACCTAATTTTCAGCATTCTTCTGTAGCACCACATCTCAAATGCTTCAATTTTCTTTCTTTCCGGTATTCCTAAAGTCCATGTTTCGCTAACGTAAAGTGCTGTGCTCCACACATAGAGTTTTAAAAAGTTCTTTCTAATTCCTAGATCAATATTTGAAACTAAACGATTTCTCTTTTTCATGAAGGCTCTTTTTGCTAGTGCTATTCTGCTTTTAACATCATTCCTGCTTCTGCCATCGGTTGTAATTTTGCTTCCCAAGTAACAAAACTCACTTACTTCTCCTATTGCATCCGATCCTATTTTTATATTTAATCTACTAGTATTGGTAACATTTCTGCTACATTTCATCACTTTTGTCTTGCTTTGGTCTATATTCAGTCCAAAATCCTCCTTCAGCACCTTGTTCATGCCATTCAGTAACTTCTCAATATCCTCAGCCCTCTCTGCTAACAAGACAATGTCATCAGCAAATCGTAGCATACTGATTTTTTCTCCCTGAAAACTTATGCCACATGGAATTTTTCTTTGACTTCCTTCATTGCTTCTTCTACATACAAGTTGAATATTAACGGGGATAGACTACAACCTTGTCTCACACCCTTTTTAACTGATGCATGTCTCTCGTGATTCTCTACTTTAATTATAGCCACTTGATTCTTATATAGTTTGTAGAGTATTCTTCTATCTCGATACTTTAGACCTGACTTCTTTAAAATTTTGAACATCTTCTCCCACCTAACATTATCAAAAGCTTTTTCTAAATCAACAAACGCCATAAAAGTATCTTTGTTTTTCTTGATTCGCCCCTCCAGTTTTAATCATAAAGCCATAACCGTTTCCGTTGTACCGCGGTTTTTCCTAAACCCAAACTGATCTTCACGTACTCTCTCTTTTACTACCCTTTCCATTCTTCTGTATATCATTCTGGTCAGTAAATTTGAAGCATGTGATGTCAAACTAATGGTGCGATAATTCTCACATTTGTTGGCTTGTGCTTACTTCAGAAGTGTGAATGTGATACTTGTATTAAAATCAGTTGGAATTTCTCCCGTTTCACAACTTTTTGGTGTCAGGTTGAGTAATCTTTTGATTTCTTCTTCTCCTAAGGATTTAAGAAGTTCTGCATGGATCTCATCAATTACAACTGCCTAATTTACTTTCAAGTCGTTCAGAGGTCTATAAAATTCTGTCCTCAAAACAGGATCTCCTAAGTCATAACGCCGACATCGTCTTCCTTTCCCAGTACACTTTTGTTCAAGTCGTCCCCATCATAAAATTTCTCAGTGTATTCCTTCCATCGGTAAACTCTGTCGTCGGAGCTTAAAAAACGTTTCCCATCGGTAGATTTAATTTTTTGTATCTCTTTTCTTCATTTCTCCAAAATTTTGTTTGATCTTCTTATATGCAACATCTACTTTACCTATGACCATTTCCTTTTCTACTTTCACATATTTCTTGCAGCCATATTTATTTTGATTTTTGCATATCCTGTTTATTTGATTTCTACGTTGCCTGTATTGCTCTCTTCCTGCTTCATCCTGAGCATTTTTGTGCCTTCTCCTCTGATCAATCAGCTCCAAAATTTCTTCTGTCTTTCAAAATTTTCGGGTGGCTTGTTGCCTGAAGCCTAATGTTTCTTTGCCAGCTTTCATTATTTCTCTCTTTAATGCTTTCCATTCGCCCTCAGTTGAGCTCCTATCAGAGTTATTTCTTAGACCCAAGTCTACCATTTCTGTAATTTTTGGTTCGTGTTAGATTGTTTCAGTTTATTCACTTCCAGTCTGTTCTGCTTATATTGCTTCATTATTCGCTTGAATTTCAGCCTGCACTCCATACCTAGATAATTATGGTCAGAGTCTATGTCTGCTCCTGGGTACGCTTTACAGTCTAGAATTTGATTTCTGAATCTCTGTTTGACCATGATATAATCTAGCTGATATCTGCCTGTATCCCCAGGACGTTTCCAGGTGTATATTCTTCTTGCATGGTTCTTAAACAGTGTGTTCGCCACTACTAGCTTATATCTTTCACAAAATTCTAACAACCAGCTTCGTCGCTCATTTCTTTCTCAGAGACCAAAACTTCCTACAGTATTCCCCTCTTTTCCTTCTCCCACTATCACATTCCAATCCCCCGTGATTACTAAATTTTCCTCCCTATTCACATATTGGATTAATTGTTTAATTTCGGCGTATATTTTCTCTATTACTTCATCATCTTCCTGTGACGTTGGCATATATACTTATACAAACGTGATTGGGGAGGGCTTAGTTTCTAACCTCATCAAAATAATCCTGTCACTAAACTGTTCATAATAACTCACCCGTTTTCCTGCTCTCTTATTCATTACAAAATCTACACCAGTAACTCCATTGACAGCTTTTGTGTTAATTATCCTTTGTTACTCAGACCAGAATCCTGTGCGTCCTTCCACTTAATTTCAATAATCCCAACGACATCTAACTTAAGTAATTCCATCACCCTTTTTAAGTTTTCTGACCTACCTGCCCTATTCAGACTTCTAACATTCGACGCTCCGACTCGTATAATATTTCTGTCCATTCTGATGACTCATCCATGAGTAGTCCCCACCCGGAGATCCAATTTGGAGACTAATATGATAAAGGAGTTGGAGTGGGATTCATTGGAGAAGGAGGGTGAATAGAGTCGTGGGAATGTACGAGGAATATATTGGTGATGGAGCGCGGAAGGATATTGGTGGGAAAATGATGAGAGGTGCTTGGAAGGGTAAAGATGACCATGACCACAAGTAGGCACTTGATTTCAGGAGAAAGGGTGTGGGAAAATTTTCTTTTATAGGAAAGGTGTAAGGGATTGTAATAAATTACCAAGAGAAGTGATGAATAATGTGCCGAAAACACTGAAACAATGTAAAGTAAAAATTGGTGAAGGGCAATAGTGGGCTGGAGGAGGAAGGGAGAAGTATGGGTGTGTAAGGAGATTGCCACCGGAGCGTGCGCTCCACCGCAATTGTATAAATTATTATTATTATTATTTTACCTCCGTAATAGTTTACCATGAAGAAACCATCATGATATATGTAATTTAATATGAGTAGACGTTCTCGGGATATGCTTTGAGTATTTAATGCAGTGGTTTCCCGTTGCCTTCTGCATCCCCATGCCGTTGATCATTTCTGGCCGTTTCCAGCTCCAAGGGCAAGAGGGTGCTCGGGACCGCTCCCCGCTCTTCAGCGCTCCTTCAGAAGACCGTTGGCAAACAGTGTGTGACTTCCTGCACCGAGAATCTTTTAGTCGCCAGAGTCTCGTTCTTGTAAACAGTGTGCACCATATTAAGCAGAGGTTGACATTTGGTTGAAAGAGGCTAATATAGACTCTCCCAAACCCTTACAACCCCATGATATGAAAATTCAGTATAAATTTACGCCAAAATACGTGAATGGTAGCTCATTTTCATACGCAGTCGTGTCCAGGTCGAGATAGACTGGGCTAGCAGCCAGTTGGCCTAATAGTGTGTGGGCAGCCAGCATTATTATGACGCCGAAGGCGGGAGGTGACGGGGGCAGATGTGTGCACATCCGCGACCGTAAACAAGGGAGTAAGAACTCCGAGCTCTTACAGAGCATAATGCACTAAGCCACCACCTGACGTGTACCGCATTCCAGCTCATTCATTGACTGAACATACTACACAGAACTGCATTTCACATTTCTAATAGTTTTGTGATTGTTCGAGGTGGAGGAAAAATTCAGCACGATGGACTATAATATTGATTATTTATACTGCCAAAGACCACCCCTGCATTCTAATCTCCTCTCAGCCTGTACTAACGGAGAAAGTGATTTTTTGCATTCAGTTGTAGACAATCCACCCAGGAATGGTACCGATTAGACAAAAATTATAAGAAGTGGACACAAGATCTGCTTACGACTTATCTATCGATTATTTGTATTTATAACAAAGACAATAAAATTTATAAGTGACAAATCGCCTAATTTTGCTACACGGCCAGTCTAAAGGCCATCAAATCAATGGCGGACACATAAAACAACAAAACGGGTTCTATATGGGTCTATATCGACCACTCAAACTTAGGAATTAATGTGAAGATGGCATCAGACAAAACTGATCTGAAGTTTCAGGTTACAGAAAAAACATGTGGTCCTAGAGCAGTTAAAACGAATATAAGAAGACAGTAAATCACAGACCATTTTTAAGGATGGTCGGAGGTACATCAAAAAGGCACCCATTTCAGGTTTGGGAACTTATTTCATGGAAAAGTTGAGAATTTGAATTGAGAGCACCAATATAATGGCTAGGAGTTGGGGCAGTTCATATAGATATCAAAACTTTGGAGATTAAATGTTCATTCCAAAAAATATAGCAAAACACGGAATGAACATACCAAGGTAAGAAGGCTTAATAGTTCGGGATGAAGAGAACAGGAGATAGTTTCGAGAAAAAACAGAAGACATCTGGGGAACGCTTGAAAAAAAACTAAGTAATTAATAGCGGTAAAATGGATAGTTAAAGATGCGTCCATGAAGATTATTATGGCTGCAGGAGTACCACTCAATGAAACGAAGAAGGTAATCTGACAACATGAATAACGATTGGAAAGATGTTACAAGGACACGAAAAAGGAGGCGGCATTGAGCAACAGGTCTAATGCAACTGCATATCTATCCTTCCGTCATTTTGCCTATCGCTGATGTCAAACTAATCTTCTTATAATTTTCAAACCTATTTGTAAGCCCTCCTTTATCTACATCTACATCTACATATATACTCTGCAATTCACAAAATTGTGGGTGGCAGAGGGTGCTCAGCACCAAAGCTAATCTCTTTGTTGTGCATTCCAATCCCTAATGGTACGAGGGAAAAAAGAATTCGTATAAGAATCATTGCGGCACCTTATTTCTCTAATCTTATCTATCCTGTCATTCCGGCTCAAATTGGTTGGTGGACGAAGTATTTCACTATACTCGTGAGTGAAAGTGGGAGTACGCATGTTTACCAATAAGTTTAAACGAAACATGCGTCGTCTATCTACCAGAGACTCCCAGCCTAGTCTACTAATCAGTTCTATGACGCTTTCATAAGGACTGTAGCAAGCGGTCACGAATCGAGCGGCTCTTCTCTGTACTTTCTCTATACTTTCAATCAACCCCTTACGAAACGGATCCCAAATGGCACAACAATAGTCCAAATGTGGACGCACAAGAGATTTGTACGTTATCTCCTTTGTTTGTTCATTACAATTTTTCAATATTCGACCTATGAATCGCAGCCTCGAATTAGCTCCACCTACCAACGAATTAATGTGTAAGTCCCATTTCATGTTCCTTTGTACTGTTACTCCCAAATATTTCATAGAATCGACCATATCAATAACTGAATTGTTTAACTCGTATTTCTGAACAATTGGATTCTTTTTGTTAGTTATGCTCATTGTCTTGCACTTTTTACAATTTAGCGTAAGTTGCCACTCAGTGCACCATGCCAAAATAATATCCAGATCACGCTGAATTTCTAAGCAATCGGCCAAATTCCTTACTTCCCTATAAATAACCGCATCATCAGCAAACAATCTAAAAAGGCTTTTCACTTTGTCTCCGAGATCGTTTATAAAAATTAAAAAAAGAAGTGGTCCTATTACACTTCCTTGAGGTATCCCCCGATGTAACATCTAGACTAGAAGAACTTTCTCCTTCAACGACGACATACTGCGACCGAACCAGTTAGAAAATCCTTTATCCATTCACAAAGCTGATCCGATATACCGTACGCTCGTAGCTTCGCTAAAAGGCGGTTGTGTGGCACAGAGTCAAAGGCTTTCTGAAAATCTAAAAAAATGGCATCTACTTGTGAACCTGCATCAATAACTTTCATTACGTCGTGTGTAAATAGGGCCAGCTGTGTTTCACATGATCTTTTCTTCCGAAATCCGTGTTGATTTGTTGTAAGCAAATTATTATCGTCTAGAAATTTCATAATGTTTGAGCATATAATATGCTCCATAACTCTACTACAAACAGATGTTATAGAAATTGGACGATAGTTTCCAGGATCACTTCGATCACCTTTCTTGAAACTCGGAGTTACTTGCGCGATTTTCCAGTCTGAAGGTACTTTTCGCTCTTCTAATGATTTACTGAATATATCAGACAGAAATGGGCCGATTTCCGCCGCATTTTCTGAAAATATTCTTACTGGAATTCCATCTGGGCCTCGGTGCTTTCCCCCACTTCAGGAGCTCTAATTGCTTTATGATACCTGCAGTATCTATCCGTAATGATTCCATCACCACTCGACGCGGCGTGGGAAAACGTGAACACTATCCTTATTTTCATCAGTAAATGAATTTTTGAATACAGTATTTAGTACGTTAGCTTTTATCGCGGCTTTCATTAACCTCTGAACTTTCACGAATTAGTGCTGGTATATTGCTATTGACTTTTCGTACATACGACCAGAATTTCTTTGGGTTTTCTGTGAGACTCTTAGAGAGAGAGTTGGAATGAAAATCGTTGAAGGCCTCACGCATTACATTCTTAATACGTCCTCTTAACTCAGCTAAGGTTTCTAAATCACTGCGACACCCCTTCCTTCTTGAGCGTGCGTGTATCCTCCTTTGTTTTTTGAGTAATCTTTTGACTTCGCATGTGTACCACGGTGGATCATCCTCCCCATTTATTAACCGCTTCGGTATATGTATATCCATACCTTCCCTGACTATTCGTATAAATCGATGCCACATCTCTTCAACGATGTCATTTTTTGACTTGAAGTTATGGTAATTATTCCTCAGGTAGGTTCTAAAACACTCCTTAGAGGCCTTACTGAATTTGTATACAATCCGCCGTTTTCTCCTTTTTCGCTTGGTCATTAGTCTGATAGTTGCAATTACCGCTTTGTGATCGCTTATACCTGTGGTCGTTGAAATTTCGGTGAATAATTCTGGCCTGTTGGTAACCAGCAGATCTAAATATTTCGCTACCGTTATGACACCACGTAGGTTCATTAACTAGCTGCTCGAGATGATTATCTGAGAACAATTCGAGAATTACTTCAGAAGCTGCCTTATCCCTGCTGCCTGTAATGTGAACGTAATTACGCCAGTCAATATAAGGCAGATTGAAGTCGCCTCCTAGATTCATAGCATGATCCTGAAACGGCTAGCTATACTGTTTACATTATTTCTTAACTCCTCGGTGATAGCTATGTCGGATTCGGGTGGACGGTAGAAGGCGCCTATGATGAGTTTTGACCCAGCAACTTTGAGTTTAATCCATATGATTTCACAGATCGTATCGACTTCTATTTCATTACATGGGAGAGATTTACTCACAGCTATAAATACCCCACCTCCATGAGAATGTAATCTGTCTTTACGAAAAACATTCATGCTATCTTTAAAAATTTCGGCGGAACTTATTTCCGGTTTTAGCCAACTTTCTGTACCGATAACGATATCCGCCTCTGTGCTACAAATAATGCTATCAAGTTCCGGTTGTTTGTTACAAACGCTTCTACAGTTAATTACGAGAACTTTTAACTGTCGAGATTCTTTTACGCTCCTCCTACATTCCGGTGTTACATCTGATTGGGTTTGCCCGTAACTGTATTTCGTGTTTCGGGTCTTCCTCCCTCAGCCTAAAAAACCACCCAGTGCATTCCACACGGCCCCTGCCACCTGTGTAGCCGATTCACGTGTAGTAGTGCACACCTGACCTATTAAGGGAACCCTACATGACTCGACCCTATGGCGAAGATCGAGGAATCTGCAGCCAATATCATCACAGAAACGTCGTAGTCTCTGGTTCAGCCCCTCAATACGGCTCTGAACCAGAGGTCCACAATCAACTCTGTCTACAATGCTACAGATGGTTAGCTCTGCCGATATCTTGCGGCCACTGGCCACAGAGTTCAACCTTTCAGCCAGCGCCGGAAGGAAGAGAGGATAACCTCCGTCCCAAGGCGACAAGCATCATTGGTGCCGACATGAGCCACAATCTGTAGTTGGCTACACCCTGTCCCTTCTATGGCATCCGGGATGGCCTGTTCCACATCTCGGATCAGGCCACCCGGAATACACACTGAATGGACATTGGATTTCTTCCCCGAGGAATCCGCCATTTCCCTAAGGGGCTCTAATAACCACCTAACATTAGAGCTCCCAACTACCAAAATCCCCTTCTGTGATTGCTCAGACCTGGCGCGCTACTGCTCTTTCCAGTCTGCTGATAAGTAGCAATACTCCAGACTCATTTTAAATTAATTTTGAAGCTAAGGTAAAATATCGTACATTTGTATTAATATTAGTATCTTAACCGGCCTTTCTGCGCTTTTTTTCTGAGTTTCTTCATAATTTCCTAAGGATCTATTTCAAACTTTATAGTTTCCTCATTTTTACTTATATTGAGACTATTTTGATTTATTTTTTCCCAGCACATGATAACAGTCTCATTAAACTATTCGCACAAATATTTCTACCATTTTCAAATCCTCAGATATTTTTCCGTTTACAATTGTCTGAATACCTTCCCTTCTAATATAGACACAGAGATTTCTAGAAGGATCTACGTCTATATATATACTCTGCAATTCACAAAATTGTGGGTGGCAGAGCGTGCTCAGCACGAAACTAATCTCTTTGCTGTGCATTCCAATCCCGAATGGTACGAGGGAAAAATGAATTCATATAAGAATCAGCGCGGCACCTTATTTCTCTTATTTTATCTTTCCTGTCATTCCGACTATAATAGGTTGGTGGACGAAGTATTTCACAATACTCGTAGGTGAAAGTGAGAGTACACATGTTTACCAATAAGCTTAAACGAAACGTGCGTCGTCTATCTAGCAGAGACTCCAGCCCTCTCCGCTAATCAGATCTGTAATGCTTTCAGAAGGACTGTAGCAAGCGGTCACAAATCGAGTGGCTCTTCTCTGTACTTTCTCTACACTGTCAATCAACACCTTACGAAACGGATCCCAAATGGCACAACAATAATCCAAATGTGGACGCACAAGAGATTTGTACGCTATCTCCTTTGTTTGTTCTTTACAATTTTTCAAGTTTCGACCTGGGAATCGCAGTCTCGAATTACGCTCTACCTACTAACGAATTAATGTGTATGTCCCATTTCATGTTCCTTTGTACTGTTGCTCTCAAATATTTCACAGAATCTACTCGTATTTCTGAACAATCGGATTCTTTTTGTTAGTTATGCTCATTGTCTTGCACTTTTTACAATTTAGTTTAAGTTGCCATTCAGCGCAACACGCCGAAATAATATCCAGATCGCGCTGAATTTCTAAGCAATGGCCCGAAATCCTTACTTCCCTATAAATCACCGCATCATCAGCAAACAATCTAAAAAGGCTTTTCACTTTGTCTCCGAGATCGTTTATAAAAATTAAGAAAAGAAGTGTGTCCTATTACACTTCCTTGAGATACATCCGATGTGACATCTAGATTAGAAGAACTTTCTCCTTCAACAACGACATACTGCGATCGACAGTTAGAAAATCCTTTATCCATTCGCAAAGCTGATCCAATATGCCGTACGCACGAAGCTTCGCTAAAAGGTGGTTGTTTGGCACTGAGTCAAAGGCTTTCAGAGAATCTAAAAAACATGCATCTGCTGTTGAACCTGCATCAATAACTTTCATTACGTCATGTGTAAATAGGGCCAGCTGTGTTTCACATGATCTTTTCTTCCGAAATCCGTGTTAATTTGTTGTAAGCAAATTATTATAATCTAGAAAATTCATAATGTTCGAGTATATAATATGCTCCATAACTCTACTACAAACAGATGCTACAGATATGGGACGGTAATTTCTAGGATCACTTTGATTGGAGTTTCTTGCGCGATTTTCCAGTCAGAAGGTACTTTTCGTTCTGCTACAGATTTAATATCAGTCAGAAATGGTCCGATTTCCGCCGCGTACATTGAAAATACTCTTACCGGAATTTCGTCCGGGCCCGGTGCTTTCCCCCACTTCAGGAGCTCTAATTGCTTTATGATACCTGCAGCATCTATTCATAATGATTCAATCACCAACTCGACGTGGGGAAATGGGAATGCTATCCTTATTTTCATCAGTAAATGAATTTTTTAATACAGTATTTAGTACGTTATCTTTATCGCCACTTTCATTAACCTCTGAGCCTTCAGGAATTAGTGCTGGAATATGTTTTTGGTACAACTGACATTTCGTACATACGACCAAAATTTCTCTGAGTTTCTGTGATACTCTTAGAGAGAGAGTTAGAATGAAAATCGTTAAAGGTCTCACGCATCACTTTCTTAACACGTCCTCTTAATTCAGCTTATGTTTCTAAATCGCTACGACACCCCTTCCTCCTTGAGCGTACATGTATCCTCCTTTGTTTTTTGAGTAATCTTTTGACTTCGCGTGAGTACCAAGGTGGATCATTCTCCACCTTTATTGTCCGATTTGGTATATGTATTTCTATACCTTCCCTGACTATACATATAAATCGATGCCAAATCTCTTCAACGATGTCTCTTATTAACTTGAAGTTATGGTAATTATTCCTCAGGTAGGTTCTAAAACACTCCGTTGAGGCCTTACTGAATTTGTATACAATCCGTCCCTTTCCCCTTTTTCACTTGGTCATTAATTTGATAGTCGCAATTACCGCTTTGTGGTCACTTATTCCTGTGGTCGTTGAAATTTCGGTGAATAATTCTGACCTGTTGGTAACCAGCAGATCTAAAATGTTTTCCTTGCCATTATGACACCGCGTAGGTTCATTAACTAGCTGCTCAAGATGGTTATCTGAGAACAGATCGAGAATTACTTCAGAAGCTTCCTTATCCCTGCTACCAGTAATGTGAACGTGATTACGCCAGTCGATAAAGGCAGGTTGAAGTCGGCTCCTAGAATCATAGCATGATCGTGAAAAACGGCTAGCTATACTATTTACATTATTTCTTAACTCCTCGGTGATAGCTATGTCGGATGACTGTGGAATAATTCGTCTTATCGTTTTGCCGTATGTCATGGGAATTAAATTTACCTTTTTCTGAACTTTAAGTTTTAATTTGTATTTTTTAAGGCGGAGATTGGGGACCATCCAGCATCATGTAGACGATCAGAGTATATTGATCAAAAACCAAAATCATAGCGACTGGTACAACCAGACTGGTATTTTGTAGATGGGCAATCATTATGCGACGCCTTAACGCGCTCCACCGAACTGATGGGTCAAAAGTCTAAAGCGCTAAATTCCAATAAATACTTTTGTGCTGCAGATAGAACTTCCCTATATGAACTTCCGTTACTGGTATTGTCAACGCACATTAACACTGTGTTGGTCAAGCGATCAGTTAAATAACACTTTGGTAACGTCAATTTCATAGCTTCAGAGTGGATCCTTCAGTTTACACATAACAAAACTAATAAACTACTAATAATAAATTTTGATTCTTCGTCTTTCCGAGTAATTGTGTGGAATATTATTTAACGTCTTTTATGTCGTTCACAGTTCAGTTTAAAATTAGTCAGCAATTTTCACCAATGATAATATTTTAAAATTGTTATATCGTTGCTCAATTCTCATTTAGACATGGCGGACTGAAAAGAAACATATCTAGCTAGCTAAGGACTGCATGGCATGTTCTTATATCGTACTGAGAAGATATTAGCTTCATTCTCTTATCCAACGAAAGCACGAAAGCAAAGCACCATTGGATTTGTCCCGTTTCTAGTATCGCTGTATTTCCTGTCCCGCTCGCGTCAGTATAGCGGACCAAAACAGTCTCCTTCCTACGTGGTTTGGCTCGCCATTTCTGACTAAACAGCTCAGTGTAGATTGAAACTGTTTGTCGTAGTAACTTTCCTCATCAACAAAGATCAATGGTTCGGCCGTGCACTGATAGTGACACATTACATTTGGATCAAAGACGAAACCTGCCACCGAACACATCACTCGGTAATCTCATCCATTCTGGACAAGAAAATTCACCTAATGTCAAAAACGCTAAACAATCAGAAACACGCAATAGACGAAGGAGCAGTGTGGAGTACTGTATATGTCCTCATGGCTCCTTATACATTCCTGCCTTGCTTGAGCTGCACCTTAGAGGTAAGAAATAATTCTAATCTTCACAAGATATGAGCTAATGTGTAGGGGATATTGTTTTCAGGTTTCGTGTTTTTTCACGTACTTCACTAAACAAATTACTAAATTAATATTAGATCTATTTTACAGTTTCCTGATACTTTAGAATTTGTCTGTTTTTGCGTACAACAATTAACAAAATAATTTCTCACAACTGAAGTGAAACTTTATGCGTGTGAAGTTAAGTGATTACAAAACGACTTATTTAGTGGAAATGTGTAAAGCAAATATGTGTTCAAGATCGAATGTTAATCAGACCAAAATTTGATATTTCATGCGGTGGCAAAACTTCCAAGTTCGATACATGGTAATACAAATGAACTTGAAGCAGCATGTGTCCTGTTTCCACAGTTATGAGGCAGACCATATAATCAAGAAATCAAACATCCTAGTTCAGCTACCGCGGACGCTCTTTCTTTCTGGTTGTCGCTTCCAATCAAAGGAACCAACTTTTAATGAGACTAATTTTATTTATTTAATTTTGAAAAGTCCCATCATTTCAAGGGCATTTTATAAGTTCTGTGATATGCCTTAAGAATGTTTTCAGAGATTAAGCCCAATTTCCCTTTCTTTGATTCCATGTCTAATTGCTGCAAAAATTGTAAGTTTTCAGCAGTTTTTGTCGACATAAAATAATTGGTTACATTCTTAAGTGCAAGTTTATTCTCACTCCATACAATATTGCATATTACTTAAGTGGGGACTGTAACCACCACACAACTTATCCAGCCGTCCGTGTTTTCATTTAATTTCACGGTTCTTCTGAAGTTCACAGCGGTGGAATTAGTAAAAAAAAAATTGTATCACACGGAAAACAGTAATATTAAAGGGAACAAATTGATTTTTGAATATTAAACCTGACCCAATAATTTTCATATTAAAAGAGTTTGCAAATGAAAAACCGCCACGTTTACCTTCTCTTTTCGTCTACTTCGTTGGCTGTGTTGTAGGATTACTAAATTATCTTTGTGCATAAGTACTGGGATGGAAAAAAGTATTTCTTGTGGTATTGTATAGTTCAGTATTTTGATTTTGCTAGTTCCATAAAATTTCAAAAAGCAGACTCTTATGTGTTTTCAAGAACAATATATCTTAATACAATTGATACATTCTGGGTAAATTGTAGCTGTTAACTGAAAATTGTAGTCAAATGACTACATGAAAATATTTAGACTGAACTACAAAATACAACTATAATTGTTTTCTTCCCCATTAATTGTCTGTTACAATTTTAAAGGCGTAATACCACATTTTTGTAAACTCCCAGATAAAGACAACAGAAACAGGCGTTCACCAGAAACAGATGGCTAAGGGAGAAAAATAATAAAAAAAAGAAAAGATTGCTGTTTTGTTAAGGGAGGTGTACCTCAGTTTGAATTGCGTTACTTGTAAAGAAATTTTTCATTTTCTGAAAGACCGTTTCCAGCTTCAAAAAATCTGTACAGTAATTGTAGGCTCCATATGCTGTGAAACTTGAACAGCATATGAGACGGTATTGCTTCTTGATTTAAATATCGTGTCAAATTCGGTGCCGGATCTAGGGGTGGGGAGTTGACTCGGTCGGCAACTTCAGGGCAGCGACAAATTTAAAAGCATCACTACCGCCCCCGGGCTACAAGCAACACTTGGGGTGGTAACAATGAGGGCAGCAAATTAATGTTCGTAGGGGCGACAATATCAGTTTTTGTCCCGGCTCGAAAAATTTGTAGATTCGCCACTGTCAAAACTGCATAGATTTTAGCATAATTTGGAAAACTTCATGGTTAGTGGCAATATACACTCGATTACAGATTTTATAGTGCTTTGTTTCTACTTGTTTTGTATCGGTCTAGATTGTCAACTTAAAGATTTTTGTAAGTATTCTATCCATTCATTATATTGCCTTGGTGCTAAATTTCATTGCAGAGGGTTGGACGTTCTGTTTTCACTTTTTAGTTTGAAGTACGCCGAATAAAACTCTTGTGAGTGTATGTGGGCGAGGGTGTATCTTCTGAAGAGCAGTGGAGAGTGGAGTTTACTGTGACGTCTGATAGACGTAGTTTCGCTGGGTCCGGTCGCGTAGCACGGGGCCTGGCGTCGAGTACTATGGATCGCTGGTTAGAATCCACCCTAAGGCATGGGTAGTTTTATTTAAGTCTTTTTTATGTTTTGTGTTTGAAAAGCCATGCACGAATACCATTAATATTGAAACACTTGAGGCTTGCTGTTTGGTTAAATCAGTCAGATGCCACATTTTTTAAACAAAGAATGCGGGAATATAATGGTGGGGAAAACACGAAATAAAGAAAGGCCGTCATATGATTATCAGTGGAGGATCCTAGAATTTGGTTTGGCAGGGGCTTGAGCGGATTTTTTGGGGGGGGCGGGGGGGGGGGGAGGCTTGAGTCGGATAAGAGTAGGCTTTATAGTCATGCCGCCTATAAAAGATCAAGATTAGTAAAGCTAAAAAAAAGTCTCGAAATCTAAAAAATTCCTATGTCGGGGGTTTACGTTAAATACTTTTTTTGGGGGGGGGGGCGATGAGCTCTCTAGTCCCCCCGTTGATCAGCCACTGTATGGTAATGTACCATTTTCTTCGCAGAAGAGAAAGACAGCTTGAACTAAACAAGTTTATGGGGAATGGAGAAAATGGCCAGAGCGAGGAAGCAATAGGTCGTACGGAAAATAGAGTACATCTGAAACTTTTTTAACTGGTGAGAAACAGGTGTTTTGTCATCACGATCGGATATATGAAATGAAGGAAGGGGTTTCAAATACCAGTCCGGATAGACAGACTTAGGTTTTCCATGGTTGCCTGAACTCACACCAGGTGAATGCCGGAATGATTCCTTCACAAGGTAATGACCCAACTCTCTCCCCCGTCTAATGATCTAGACGGGCGTAAGCTCGAAGCAAAAAATAAGAATAATAATATTGGTATGGGGGAAGTGAGATGAGTCTCGTGTGGATACAGGAGCAAATAAGGTGCAATAGAACTGTATGGTTACTTCTATTCGAGAAATATTCTGAAAATTTAAGTCGCGACTTTAGTGGTACACTGCTGCAGTATGAAATCAACAAACTGGCGAGGTAAAATCAACAACACTTGGTTAGATGGAAAAAGATCTGATATCCTCTATCAAGGATTTTACAAAGGAAGATATGGTAAAGTCAGGAAAGTGAAATGGAGAAAGAAATAGGTATTGAAGCAAGTTTCAAAGTAGAAAATGATCTTAGAACTGTATTGAACGAATCTGAGCAAACCTAGCGGCGCGGCGCCACGATTGATGCGGGTAAATCTCAAGGGGTGAGGCTGCTTAAAATGAACAGTGGCCCAGCATAGATGTCAGTTGGCGCTGTTGTTAGGCGGAGTTAGATTAGGCACGGCTCGTACAAAATTACGTTAGAGAACTTTGTCATAAATGAGGACGCTACATTTACAACATTTTCGCATTTCAGAGGATAGAATATGGTGACCTTAACAGAAAGAAACTCAAATTAACAAGAAGTAAACTTCAAAGAGAATGGAATGAATAAATAGAACAATCTCAGAAATCTTTGCGATTTCAAAAAGTTTTATACAAATGGTAAAAGAAAGTTCAAAGAGCATGTTGGAGCCAGAGTATAAAAATATGGGGCAGGTTACTGATAACCAGGCAGTTGTGAACGTCATAAGACAGGAGCGATATAATTTGTAGGAAGCCACACGTTACGGAGGTGCAGAGATATATTACAGTATTCTAAGGTGCGGAAAGGACAGAACTAGTAAAGCCAAGCGGAAATGAAAATACTTCGTATGTCTACACTAATATTATAAATGTGAAAGTAGCTCTGATTCTCTATTTTGTTAAGTTTTCACGACTAAACGGCTAAATTGATCTTGATGAAATTTGACAATGAAATTTTATGTATCATTAGGAAAGACATAGAAAATTTTTTTAGAGATAAATAAAATATTTTCTCATGAAATTTTGCAAACTAAAACTGTGGAAGACCGCGAATATAAGTTTCTGTAATGTTATATCGGTCACTCAGTGTTTGTTTCTCTCTAAGACGTTTCATACACGAAAAGTAGCAGCGGTGCACGTAGGAGAGATGACCCCCCCCCCCCGATATTGACATAAGATGTCCGTAGAAAGTGACATAAACGAAAAGATTATACATATACTGCCAGAGGAACTGGGGTAGTCTTCTACAGTTAAACTCCCCCTCCTTAGCTTGTTCTTATTTATAAACTAGCTGGTACCAAAGACTTCGTGTTTGTAAAGAATTTGGATTGACAGCTACCGACATCTAATCACCATAGTGCATGATGGGAGACTCGATGCTATTCCACACACGAAAGCCAGTCATCTGCGCTATGTAGTTCAGGCAGCAAAGTAAAATATACGGACACACATGTCTTTGGTCGAAATACGAAAATATCCTTGATCGACCAATTTGAACGACCATGTCTCCCACATTCTCACAGTTACCGAAATTCGGCCAACGTTGTGATCGATGGGTGACTCTGTGCTACTACCACACACAAACACCAATGAATTGCGATAGATAGTTTTGGCTGAAAAGTGATACACCATGACACATACGTTTCTGGTAGAAATATGAAAGTGCCGCAGGTCGACCACTTTCAACCCCCATATCTCCCAAACCCCCATAGCTACCAATATCTAACCACCGTAGGACACGATAGGAGACACGATACCACTACCACTCACAAACACCAATGGTCTATGCTTTGTAATTTTGGCAGCAGAGTGACATATACGGAGAGACATGTCTTTGGTCGAAATACGAAAATGTCCTGCATCGACCAAATTTAACCATCATATCTCCCACATCCACACAGCTATCTACATTCGGCAAACTCCATGCTACTTTTACACACAAAGACCAGTGATGTGTGCTGGGTAGTGGTGGCTGAAAAGTGAAATATAGGGAAAAAACACGTCTATTCATATATATATATATAAGATTTTAATTTTGCAAATTGGTTCTCTTCACGGGACAGGTTCAACGGTAGAATGGTACCCCTGTCATAGCAGCCCGATTCAGTGTTTTTTGGGACATCTTTTACGTATCTTAAAAATTTCTATATTCATTTCTAGTAAAATTCTAATTCCACGCATACGATGTCGGGGGTAACAGTTAGTATAATATGAATGGTGGGAGAGGAGGGGGGAGGCGTAGGAGGTACTTCTTTGACTACCCAGTTACTGCTACTATGTATGCATATGCAGCGATTTATCTTTAGTAGTTCTTGTCTTCATAGACATTTTCCTTTTATCTATGATGTTCTTTGTCTTGCTGTTGAGATTATAAACTAACCATTTGCTTTCAAGTTTCCACTTCTGATGTAATTATAATTCACTCTATTAGTGTTTTCATAAAACTGTTAATTTAAATGGAACTTGTTTTTATAAATCACCTAGATTGGCGGAGATTTTCAATTATTTGAAATACAGATCTGCAATAGTACCTACAAACCTCACTTGTTTCCTAGCTGTTAATATATTTGTGTGAGATCTGACGAATTTAATTTCAGGTAGTAAGGCCCTTTTTTAAAAATTACTATTGTTTCTGAATTGAATAATATTAGTGACAGAAAATTTGTTTGTTGCAAACAAATTTTCTGTCACTAATAAGGCAAGGATTAGCCCTTTACTAATGGCGATTCCGAGTTCAAGAAAGTTTAATACCAGCGATGTTCGTTTAGCTTCTTGGTATCCTTGTAATGTATTGATTTTTAAAAACTTGGCATACAAGAAACTTGGACAGGAGCTTTATTGCTAATAGCTCTCTTATAATATTAAACATCATCTCTTCTGCTTTCACGAAGGAAGTATCTACAAATCTCGTTGCTTCTCTATAACACCTGACCACCATTAGTTTTAAAATGCTTTTTCTATGAAGAACTTTTGGCTTATTCTCGAATATCAAGCTTTCTTGGTGTACAAAACGTATATTAGGGTACGGCATAGAAGTAAGGAACGATCGTTCCTATGAATCACAACCACAGAGTTTGTAACATATATGCTATTGGGAAATTTTCCCATCTTTGTTGTCGGACACGTGTAATTGGGACATACGATACAGCTTTGGAATACGAAATAAATATTACTCACTAGCAGCTACCCGCGATATAGTCCACTTAAAAGTGTGTTACAGTATAAGAGTTTTGGTTACTGTTCAAAGTACGATCAGCAGATAAATTTCTCATTTGGGCTTGAAAATATGGTTAACTTTTTACTTGGCTGAATGAAAAGTTTACCTCAATGCCGGGAGGTAACAAAGGTATAATGCTCGCCGAAAGCTGAGGTAACGTACTTAACTCACTTCTCAGTCACAGACGTCTCTAGCAGATCGTGAAGTCACTATAGTCAGAATTAGGTATAACAGTCACCTCCTTCACTCAAAATCCACTATGCACCATGGAATATTAGTAATCATTCTGGTCCAGGTAGTATTTACACCCAAGCACAACCTTCGCTAATACAGCTCCTTGAATATCAGCTTAAATAATTTGGTGATGGTTCAATGTTTCAACGAGCCACAAAACTGTGTAAAAGAAAAGAGAGCATTAACTTAAATACTGTTTAATAAAACATAACTAATTTCTACTTGAACGTTTAAAATCTTTTATCCACATTATTAGTAAGCCTACTGCAATCATTTATTACCCTTAATCCCGCCTAATAAACGATAATATTTTTAAAAATATCCTAAATAAGTTACATACTGAGCTGTGGTTTTATGAACGACGATTGAAAACCATGCCTTTCATAAATGCGTCAAATACATATAAATACAAAAAATAATTTCTGTATATTCCAAATTTTTATTTTATAGTATTTTGGAATTAAAATTTCACCTCTGCAAACTGCACATCAGTTCTTCTTTTTTATACATCACCCATTTTTAATAATTAGGACTAAACGCCTCGTTACTATCGAGGTAAATAAATATAGCAGAGAACTGTTTAAAAGAACACGACACAAGTGGATCAATGCCTTCCAGAGGAATCATCCTGGCATTAATCTGCAAAGGTTTTGATATAACATGGAAAAACGAAATCTGACAGCCGATGGGAATTTGAACCGGCGCTATAATTCTTCTCACTTTGGGAGCCACCTCGGCATTTTCTACAAGCTAGAATGGTCTTGGAAATACACCGCTGTCAGTCTTACAGTTAATGACGTTGGCTAATTCCATATGCAGTGGAGCTTTTAAAATTCTTATGCCTGCATTCTGAAGGAAAAGGATGATTGCTTTTCAAACTGGAATAAGCTGGATTTGCAAAAAGAAAATGTTATCTTCGAAAAACTAATTGAATGGTTACACATGTGGTTATAAAATGGGTGTATTATGGTTGATTCCGGGTGTATGAGAAACGATGTGAACAAGATTTGGCATCTTTAGTTGATCAAATATTTGTGCGTCTACTACTAGGCTGCAAAAATAGATATATCAAAAAAGATTCATAGTCTGTAATTATTGTTCCTATATATCTACATGTTACGGTTAATTAAAACTGAGCGTTGTGGACGAGCGATAATGTTCTGGCCTCGCATTCGAGAGAATGCGGGTTAAAATCCCTTTCTGGCCATCCAGATTTGGATTATCTACGGTATTTCCAAATCACTGCAAGCGAACGTCGGGATAGTCCCATCAAAAAGCCCGTATTCCTGTCTCCCATGACCTCGAAGTCGAAAGATCAAGCTGGAAACAAATTTAAAAAAGTTTAGAAAGTCCTGGTTCCTCGAGGATATACGGTTCTATTCCTGTATAATTCTTTCGTCTGTTAACTCTGTGAGACAACAGCCTCGGGTACCAATATAAGCAAGTTAGTTGAACGAGGATGAGGAAAATCTCATGCCTGAAATGTTTGATAATTTCCTTGTTCTGTGGGCCTACGGAATTGTCTTCCGTGTTGGCAAACCACGACCGCAGACACATTCACAAATTCCTTCGCAAGAGTCCCGACCAAGATACCTAAGCTGGCGCTAGCAGTGTATGGGATAGAACACTGTCATCGCATTGTAAAAGCCTCCTGCCTTATCCCGTATATCCCTTCCAAACTATTACCCTTTCGGATAGGTGCAATGCGCGCTCCGCCACACACTTTTAGTGAATCCCGGAGTAATAATAATAATAATAATAATAATAATAATAATAATAATAAAGGTCACCGATTCGAGTCCTTCCTCGCATATGGTTGCTTTTGAATGAGTGTAGTGTTCGTCTTGTGTTGACTTTACAATAGAGTGCAACATTACCTCGACAAAGGCTGACACAATAGTAAGCAGATTAGATGGTCAAAGGCACCGAAGGTCATAAAATATTTAGATCAGCAGATTGAAGCAGATATATTTTCAATAACGTGCACTTCTAGTTTTTTTAAATAGTACCATTATTACGGAATATTGATTAATTCATTTTGTTATCAAATAGTGCAAGTAGAACATTACAAGATGCAATGAGGGTCTGCTGAAGTCAAAATCCTCGAAATAATTTTAAGAAATTTTTAACGACTTATACATATTAGTTCAATGTTATTTTTCAACATTTTTATCGGTCCTCTAATTATGATCAAGTAACTTTAATATGTTATATGAAGTTATTTGTATTACTTTTGGCAAATTGCTGTCACTGTATTTGTAGGTGCTCGTAATTCGAAAATGGGTATATTTCGAGTACGGATGGTCATATTCACAAAACTTATTAGTGCTAATTCTACTGAACAAGTGTTCTTCACTTCCTCAGAACCACTGGTAAATAAACACTTCCTCGACACGTTTTCAGATCTGTTACTTCCTCCTTGCGTCTGAACTGAGCCTGCAGCAAGATTTTCTTCTTACGAAATAACCACGCATATTAAAGAGATTAAATCATATACATTAACTGAAATGAAACACCCCTCCCATGTGCACTAAAGAGCTTCACTACAGTACGCCTACTTTCCAAATTTTTTATCCTAATACGTTTTTAGTACTTAGCCATGTTACTAGTTGGCACCAAACAACGAATGTTTTCTGTGAGATGAGGTGCACATGTGATATTTTTGAAGGCGGCCAATTGCCTTTTTGGATGTATAAAATTTTCTTTAAGTTTTTATTGGTATTCCTCCCGATAGCCATTCATCCAGCTAAGCCGTTTTGTGTTTATTTTGTGTACTGATGTATTTCCAAATGCTTTTTGTTCATACAATTGAAAGACGACAAAAGACGTACAACACCTACTTTAACACCCATGCCCCTGGCCGGAATCCACAAGTGACCGAGAGTCCCGGTAACTATCAAGCCATCCCATTCGGAAGGACAGGGGTTGAAATCTTCGCGCATCCATCCGTCTTTCGATATTGCATGATTAATCGAAATCCCTACCGAGCGTGGCGGTGTAACGGTTAGCGTTCTCGCCTCGCATTCGGGAGGACGGTGGTTCGAATCCCCGTCCGGGCATCCAGATTTGGGTTTTCCATGGTTTCCTAAATCATTCCAGACAAATGCCGGGATGCTTCCTTCAAAAGGCCATGGCCGAATTCCTTCCCATTCCTTGCCCCCATCCTTTCCCGTCTCTAAAGACCTCGCTGTTGAGAGACGTAAAGCAGTTAATTTAAAAAATAAAAATCGAAATCACTCTGAGTGATGGGATGTTTCCGTGAAATGGCTATGGCTGAATTCCTTCCAGAAATATGCCCCAAGTCCTTTCAACGTTGACCAGCCCTAAAACAACACCGATCTAGATACTCTCCACATGTGGAAATAACACTCTAGTCCCTTCGCTACCATGTTCGGCCGTTGAATAACATAAATCCAACAAGGGAAAGGTCAAAAACGCACCACAGAGATATAATTATATTTATTTGAGAAATTATTTTTTGGTTCTAACTTTACGTCTAATCGAGGTCATTAGAGGCAGGAATGGACTGGGGGCAAGTAATGGAGAGGAATTCGGCGATGGCCTTTTGAAGGAACAATTCCCTCATTCGCCTGCAGTGATTTGGGGAAACCATTTGAAACGCTTACCTGTATGGCTAGATGGGGATTCGAAACCACGATCTCCCGAAAACAGGATTAGAGTGATAACACATACCTACCACGTTCATTTTTTTTGTCTTCTTCATATCTTCAACGCCAATGTGATATGAATCCTTATAGTATTGGAACCTAGGATCGGGTAAGAATTTCAGCCACGGCATTCTGAAGGACCTTTTCTGGAGTTCAGCTGGATAGATTTACGGAACTCATTGAATACTGAAATTAGATGCTCGACTGAGGTTTGAATTCGCGTCCTCTCGAATGTTAGGAATCAGTGTTACCTATAACCCATCGGGCTTCTGAGGCAGGAAATAAAGCTTGACAGAAAATTTTGTAGAAGTATCAGTGTTAGAAACTAAGAGGGAGATGAAAGTTTTCCCACTTCCATCTTTCAGATTTAAAATGTGGAACCGCTAATTCACATTGTAGATGGATTTGTTTATTTATTTACTGTTCTTAATTATTATTATTAATAATAAAACTGTTGCTACTGCGTTTAAGTTTAGCTTACCTTCTAAATATGGTACGGTGAAAACAAAATTAAGTTGTTAATATTCCGAACTATTTTTTTTTTCTAGAAATAGTTTATGTATATTTTTTATCTTAGTTTAGCAAAGGAGATCTTTCGTAAATGCTCTTTCTACCTACCCATAACTTTTGTGTGCATTTGTCACACACAGTTCTGTAACGCTGCAGCGCTAGAAAGTGTAACCAATTCCTTTAAAACTCTCTTATTGGTTTTTCGTGCGTAATTTAGTGATTTTTTTTCCGGTATTCGCCATATAAATGCGTTTGCCAGCGAATTGTTAAACTGTTTATTCGAGGAAAAAAAATACAAATTGGTTATCAAAATTACGAAAAAAGTGTTCTCTCTATAATCAATCGATTTGGTTATTTCAATAATTATTAGACTAAAATAGTGATAGTCGTGATCATTTTTACTGTAGAACTCCGAACTTTTGCTCTGAGCGTCTGCGAGTTTCTTGTTGCGCGGGCTAATTTTTTTAGTCGTGGGTAAAGTGCTGGGTATGAGAGGTCTATTGTATCATGAATTTAGTGTACCACCTACCATTTATGCTGTCCCATGTGTGTAGAACGAAGCATAATCGAAAGGCGAGAGGTCTCGCGAATTCTTTTCCCTACTGTACATACATTGCACAGCTGGTAAGAAACACTGTGACTAGGTCTTTGAGACCACAAAATATATAATGATCTAATTCTTTATTAACAAAAACTATCGAGTGAATCGGAAGTAACCTCAAACAAAACAAAAACGTTTGACGTCTGACATTTCATTGCAATGGCGTTGAGAAACGCGAGAATCTTTCAGTCCAGATAGACTTTTAATGGTGGTCTGTTAAGACTGCGATACTATTTTTGTAAGTAAAAGATCAACCAGTGAGGTGATAACGTGAGTCAGGTAAAGAAAATATTTTAACGTACTTTATTATAGAGTACACCTACGCAAAATAAAGAACAGTACTCTATAACAGTGTGGTTGGCAACCCTGGCTTTGACCCTCAACTCATTTTTAGGGAAACAACCAACCAAATGAAAACGTAATGAAACTGAAGACACAGGAACAGGTTCGTCACACAGCCGAGTTACGGACAAGTGTGGACACAGGAGGGGTGAGCCTTCACTCGGCCGACTGACGGTGCGGTGTCGGTGCCGAGTAGCACCTGTCACGTGTGACTCGATCTTACAACGTAAGGGAGCGTCTATTAATTACTTGTGGGCTTTTTTTACGGAATTCCGGAAACCCCTCCCCCTTCTGAGGTTTGGTTGAGGTCTGGTAAGATCTGGTTGGACCCCCCGCCCCTGCTGACCGACCACGAAGTGTTTTTTACTCTCCTTTTTTCCGATGGCGGTTATACACCCTCCTCCCCTGAAGTCGGTATCCACGTCGTTTGTAGACCTTGTACCCCCCTAATGTCTACATCCGCGTCGTTTGTAAACCTTTTTTTTTAGCTCAACTGTCCATAAAGAATTTAAAAAGATGACGTGAGATTTCCGACGACCCCTCCCCACCATTGATGAGATTGTGTGAGATTTCGCCGGACTCCCCTCTCCCCTATTTCACCTCACGTAATTAATGGACGACATCTAAGGTGACAAGAGTTGAACGGAATGAAACACGGGGATTGCCTGAGCGTAAATCGTAAACACTATGAAAGTACCGTAACAAAACTTAGCGTTCAAGTGGATTTACTAATATTCGAGGCGCGAGATTAAAATAGTAATGAATTTTTTGATTATGTTTTACAGTTAAGTTACAAAAAATATTATTCACCGATAAATTATTCAATTTTGATACCATTAATCTTACTTTTTGTACAAATGATGACATAATAACTAAAGATAAGTATTTTTGAAAAAAAAATATTAACTTTTTTAACTTGTTTGCGCGAAGCCCCTTCAAGAACGAGGCTCCGGGCGATTGCCCTGTTCGCCACCCACTAAGGCCGCCTCTGTGCGTATCATAGAATATAATTGGTGGCTCGGTAGCTAAAGCGTCTGAATGGAGATCTAATGGTCCCCGATTCAAATCCCTGTCGCTGTGGGGACTTTCAAAGGCCCTTGACCCGACCTTCATCTCTGGCACAGCGTGCTGTATAGTGTGAGGTATGCCAGACGCTTCCTTGTTTCGGGTTCAACGTTAAACTGTAGGTCCTCTTCAGATCGTAGTATTACCGGGTCAGGTTAAGGTGGCTACGATAGGGGTGGAATGCGAAGCCAGTAAAAACCCTGTCACTTGGTCATTATAACCGCACGAGCCTTTTGTAGAATAGAATCGTCTTCCATCACTGCGAGCTCTGGTCCCAGGGTTAGCGTATCCAATCCTGGCATCATTGAAACAGACCGTCACTGGCCATTGGCAGTGTGGATAGTAGAAAACTTATTTTAGTTTATTCAACACCTGACTCTACTTTCTATTACAATCGCTTGCTGACTTTCACACGCAAAACGCACTTTCCGTGGCTAGTCAAGCTCGCGTCCGTTCTTCATTTCGTAGTTAGCGTGTACGAAGTCAAAAACCACTAACTGATTTATCGTGGCTTTTAGAGAAACCACCCGCCATTCTGATTTATTTAGCTGCTTCATTCAGGTTGTAAATCAGCAGCATTTCTTAATTTTGATGGTTATTCTATCTGTCCTCTTTTGTTTTAAGAATATCTTCGGCTAGACTTCTAACTCGACTGTTTATGAAAGAGTCCCTGTCCAGCAAGAGAGGTGACGATTAGGGATTGCAATCCAGCAAAGCGGGATCCCGCAATCCCGCGGGATCCCGCATAATTAGACAGTCTGGCGGATCCCGCACAAAATTAAGCGGATCCGCAATCCGCAAAATCCGGCGGAAACGTGTGTCAGTCTGCGTGACTCGCTGGCCCACTCGATCTCTATAGGATGTATTGCACTGTTTGCCTGTACCCTTCCAGTTGGCATTTGGCGCGTGTGAACAAGCGTTTGTTTTTGTCAACCTTCATCATTCGTAAGTAAATAAATACACTTTTACGTATTCATCAAAACTTACGTTTGTTTCGAGTACACATTTCTGTAATTTGAGTTATGGTGCGTATTTAGTACGATTTTCTAACTATATAATTATTTTTTAAGTGCTGCACACGTTATCTGAACTACACGGTTACAGCTTTTTATTCACGGTTTCATTATTCCCATTTTCTGTATTTGCAGATAAAGTAATTGTGACAATTTCCTAATTTGCGGCTGAAAATTTGTTTATTCGTTGATATGAAACTAATGTTATCGTAATTTTAACGATCGCGTACCTATTTATTAACAGCTATCGAAAGGAAATTGTATATCCTTTGACTTATTGTTTTGGCCGTTGCCTCTATGCGCTTCTTTGACGAAAGCCACCTGCTTACATGTGACGCTCAGTCTTTCGATTAATCCGTCATCTCCTTGTTATTATTTCGACTAAAGGTAAAAAAAGTTATATTGAAATTTTCACGGGTGTATCGACGAATTGTGTTGTAGGAACACCATACTTCGACGGCTGTCTCCGCCGTCTTCCTCACGTGTGTAATTTCGTATGTTTACAATAAAATCCGGAGATACAACCTGAGGACTTCACTGCAATCATTCGCCGAGAAAGTCTCCTTTCTTACTAATAAATAATAATTTTCACTCTAAAAACGTCGTTACTCCACATAAGTAAATCTGAAATACTTGACAGTTTACCTACGTGTTGGTGAGTAGTTTCTTTTAATAACATTAAATCAACTGTAATATCAAACAAGGAATCAGAAGATATAATAATGAACCACGCAAAAAAAGGCCAAGTCTCGTGCTTGTGCAGTGACAAAAAGTTGAGATCTTGTTCTGAGCCAAGTCTACACTTTAGAGAGTATATTCAATTCACTTTGTGAAATGTAATGCTTTTCTCGATGTTATGGAACGTTTATTTAGAATTTTAAAAAAATCTGGTAACTTGGCCATTAAGCAAACCATATTTATAAAAATTTGTGATGTATTGTAAGGCACATAATATGACCTAAGACTCAATATTTTCCATTTTTATTATTTATTTAAAAATTGGTTTAGATTAAAAAACAAAAATGTAAAACCTCGAAATACACTTAAAAGACACGCTAAAAAGTTTTAATGCCATTTTGCCAATCAAAATATTGTTAACTATTAATTTTTATCATTTAATATTAAAAATTATTTATTAATTTAATTATTATTTAATTTATTAACGTTTTAAGTAACTATGTTTTAAGTATATGCGTTAAAAAACTGTTTGTACCAATCCCGCACGGATCCCGCGGGATTGGCGCAAATCCCGCGCGGATCCCGCGGGATTGAAAACACTGCGGGATTGCAATCCTTAGTGACAATGCACTCGGTTTACCTGTGTGGACATCCTACAGTTCCCCCTCACCATTTGCCACCTAGATAGTATGCGCTAGGGCTGTAACTGGGGTGGATCTTGCGGATGCAAATGCTGAAGATCAATGAGTGATGTCTGCGGAAGCGGTGATGAAATAAATAATTTAAAATTCAATACATTGTTATAAATATACATAAAACCAACATTATTAAATTTTTATCACAGATTCTGCTTTCTGCATAAGCTTAGTCTATTTCTAGATAATACTACCAGATTGGAATTTATTTTTTTGGCAGCTTTAAACCAGGAAAAGATAAAAGAAAAAACTCGCGATATTTCACAAGTGAATTAAATTATATATTTAACTACACAGCGCCAACAAAACAATCTGTTATATGAACTTTGCGAAATTCGCCACTGAATTACTTTTAGAGACAAGCCCAAGGTAAACATACATCACCGCACCCATCTCCCTCCTTTCCACCGCTCTTATTTTTCATGTAAGTTCAAACTTGCAATTCGTTGCTTAGCTAAAGCCATGGGATCCATTGTCACTATTATTACAGGACCGTAATATAAAAACAACCACGTTATTAGCTAAGCGACGGTGGGCCTAATTTTGCGTAAAGAGAATAAGCTAAAATGCATATATTGCATTGTAAACAATGCGTTATACCTCTGCGGGAGCGGAGCTACGATTTCATGTGGAAGTTCCTCACTAACAGAGGCGAAGCTCCGTTACAACTCTAGTCCACGTCCATTCCGAATAGATTTTCACCACTCATTTGACCATCTAGTTTTAAATTAAAAATCAGTCTCTGTATATCGTATCCACAAAGTCATATTACTTTTACAATGAAACAAAACTCGTAAACTATGAGGTAAAGGCATGCGTTTTTTTTTAAGAAGTTGTATTTCTCTCGAAATTTTCTTTACAATTTCACCACTTCCACTGTGTACCTATAGTTGCCCTCGGGATGTCGAGACAATATTCCAATCTACTGGCTACAACTTAGAAACATCAACTATGTGCACAATCACAACTATAAGTCTACAAAGTACAGGACTATGTAGACACGATCCTTGACGGATTCCCAGAAGAATAAAATCCAGGGGAGAGAGACAATTCAGGAGAGCGCTGTAGCCACGTGTTTGGTCCATAACGGCAAATCCATCTCCCGGCGAAACGTCTATTCAAAAGATCCCAGAATCACCAGACCAATGAACAGGTGCGTCGTCTTGTTGGAACATTATGTCTGCTTGCAGATCCAACATCTGAAGGAGCAGATACTCATGAATCATTTAGCAATAAATTGCCCCTGTATTAGTTTTCTCGCCTAGAAAAAATAGGTCAACTATCACACCAAGAATTGACTCTGGTCTTACGAGGAACATGACCACACATGATTTACGTATTTTCAGAATCCAAACTTCATAACGGTTAATCTGTCAAGATGCAAAAAAGTGGCTTCATCAGAGAAAAACACTCTGCAGATATCCATTGCCACCAGGATTGTCGCTGAACACTTACGGTGAGTTACAAGACTCAGAACACCGCCACACTTATTTCGCCTTCTCCTGTGGTGACATTATCTGTAGTAAATATGATAAAAATCTTTGCAGTACACGTTTCAAAAAATTTGCATGTTTTTGTCTCGTATAGTTTACGGGGTATGATTCATTGCAACGGCAGCAGAACTTTGTGGACATCCGATCCACTGCTTCATGGTATTTCTGCAGTAATCGCAACCTGTCTTCGACATGTACCAATATTAATCTCGACTTATCAGTCCAGACAACATTTTTCCACTTTTATACGACCAAGTCGTGATGTTACCGCAACAATCTTAATCTTTACGTCAGGTGTGCCTAACCCTAATGATCTTATAGGGCACTTTGGAAATGTATCATAACTCCGTGGGCCACATATTAAATTATATACCCCCATATTAGATTTTGGACCCACTATAGATATTTTTTTGGCTTGAAAAATTGAAACATAATGAGTTATTATTGTTTTGTTTTTTTACTATTATTCCTATATGTAAATATAGATATTATTATAGAAGTGATACTAAACGCACATTGCAAAGAAATATATAACATTAAATGTAAATATATGGATGCACAAATAATTTATTTTTTAATACATTGATTTTCACTACCTTGGCCATTATAAAATAAACATATTTTCGAAAGTGTGATGAATCTCGCGGGCCGGAAAAATGTTCCTGGCGGGCCGCATGCGGGCTGCGGGTTAGCCACCCCTGCTTTACATCATGTGATTTGGGGTCAACAGAGATATTCTTGGGGTCGATAGCCTTTGCACCAAATAGCTAGCAGATTATTCTGGATGTTGTAGCCGGTTACAAGTCGTTGTGCACGAAGCTTTAAATTGCCCAGAGATCTGCTGTACCATCCGCTGTTAGGGGACTAACAGATGACTCCGCTGATCCACATGCTGATGCTCACAGACGTGGGTCCTGGCAGGGATGGTTTTACCTGAATGACATCGACGTGCGGTCGAGAAGTTACACACTTCCTCGTGAAAATCCCAGAGCCTGCATGACTTCCGAGACCGTTTGACTCATTCGTCAGGCCCCAACAATTTGTGTAATCTCTGTTTGCGTAATTTCTGTTGAAGGGTCGTCTTCAACACCACATTTTCATAACGCCAGCAGAATCTAAGTCAATTTCTCTACAGAGTATACTCAACTTGAATAGACGGTGCGTTACTTTCACAGTCAGTGTTCAGATTTCACGGACCAGAATGCGTCTAGTGTATTTTAATACCTGCTGTTAGTTTTGCAGTTTTAACAGTTTGAATTCGAAAAATTATATTCCAGCGGTGCATAAGGTAGTACAACACCGTAATCCCAGGAAAAATGGGCACGTCTTCAATTTACCGATTTCAACGGAGCTATTTGAATTTCGCAGCTGAGATCTGAAAATGCGTAGTTGTTATATAATGATAGAACTCAGAGGTACTCAAAACAATAGTATTTACTCTTAAATGTTAGCATTGATTGTGCAACAGAATATCTACCTTCTCAGTTTTTCCTGACTGAAGTCATTGATCATAATCCAGTTGTGTGGCGTTTACAGATGTCAAGAACGAAAGAGAGTAAAGCTATCATGAAAGCATTTTAGGACAATGTTGAGCCTGTTGGCGAGAAACTATGTTTACGTCATGGCCGATCAGACTAACATGGTTAAAAGGTAGGCCTGAATCAAGTCATACTCTTTACCACAAATGCCATAGAAAAAATAGTGTTAAACCGCCCTATAACGTCATGATATTCCTTTCAAAATGAAAATTTATTAATCTTATGTGTCCACGAAAGCTACGAACGCTGTTCTCTTTGCTTTATTTTCTTATTCTTATAAACTCCGCTGGAGATCATCGAAATCCTTCATACAAAATGAGATTACTACTGTAGGTACTCACTGTCAGAGTCAAGAAATGATATCCAATGATAACTCTAAGAGTGTCTAAGCTAAATCTTGAAGTTATCAGCTGAAAATGACATGTTGTATCTACCAAATGGTTTCCTACATCTTCACTGGCATAACAGTAGATTTAATAACTGAAACAGAATTGTACCCTAACATCATTTCAATCAGATGTCAACAAACTATATGTCAGAAAAGTTACTCGTGCTAACTTTCAGAGTAATTGATACCATTACAGATTTCACCACCTTGAATTTATTCTATTCACAGATGGCAAAAAAAAAAAAATAGCAGTTGACAGTCATTGTGGATTTCTGAAAGAAGTGAAAACTTAAAATTATGAAATAAGCGTTTTATGGATTTTCAAATTCATTGTAGTATCAAAAATTAAAATTTCATAATTTGTAAATTAAAACCAATCATTCTGCCATTACAATATACATTTTTTCAACTTGAAATTTCGATAGTATAGGCTAATAAACATAAATTTGAAATAAAAATTAATTTGAGTGTTAAGGTTTGAATTGTAACCTTAAAGGCTTTTTTGCAAATTTTTTAATTCAAAATTCCGATAATATAAGCTAATAAATAGTAATTCTTCATTAGTAATCAACCATATTTTCAAAATTAAACACGCAAATCTAAAATTAATATAAAATTTTATAGAATTTTTAATTTTAAAACATTAAATTTGTAATAAAAAATCGAAATTTCGCGCCGTTATCCTGTAAGTTGGTAAGCGTGCTACAAGCAGCATGCAGAATGGCCTGTAGGTGGCAGCATAGTGCAGATGCACAAATATCGTCGCAGTATCAGTATAAAGATGGCTGCACCACTTGAGACTTGCACCAGGGAAGAACAGCGTTCTGTTATTAGGTTTTTTAGTAGTGAAGGTGTGAAGCCTATTGAAATTCATCGAAGAATGAAGGTTCAGTATGGTGATGCATGTCTGTCACAACAGTAAGTCTACGAATGGAGTAGGAAGTTCGCAAATGGTGTGACTTCAATGGAAGATGCTCCTCGTCTAGGTCAGGCACAACGAGTTGTGACTCCACAGAACATTGCAGCAGTTGAAGCCATGATGATGGAAAACCGCCTAGTGATACTGAATGACATTGCAGCATGTTTAAAGATTAGTCATGGTTTAGCACACCACATTGTGCATGATTTACTCCAGTTTCACAAAGTGTCTGCAAGATGGATGCCACGGCAGCTGACTCCTGAAATGAGAGAACGACGTGTTGATGCTTGTGAAGAACTTCTTCGGCGCTTTGAACGAGAAGTGATGGCTTCCTTGCAAGAATCGTTACTGTTGCAACAATCGCAGACCTGCATTTTGAGTGTCTTCCTCATCCACCATACTCACCAAACCTTGTCCCAAGTGATTTCCACATGTTTGGACCACTCAAAGAAACAATGGGAGGAAAGAAGTTCCGTTCTGATGAAGAGGTACGCCATGCGGTGCACGAGTGGTTGCGCGGACTACCAAAAGAATTTTTTTCTAAAGGAATTTATGCACTTTTTAAGCGCTGGAGGACTTGCATTGAGCGTGGGGGAGATTATGTTGAAAAGTGATGCAGCTTCGTACCACTTCTGCACAATAAATAATATTTTTAAAAAAAATAAGGTTTTCATTTGACTCACCCTCGTGTAAAAAATTCCGTGTGGACTTAATGACCTGGTGACAGAGTTTCTGTTGGCTGCGCTTTCCGCCCCCGTCTTAGCCGCCGTAACCTAACCCAGTAGTGGTACCAGGTACAAGGGACCGACAGTTTAACGTGGAATCCGAACCACGAAAGCGTTCTGGTGTACTTCACATTACACAGCAAACAATGCCAGAGGTGAAAGTTGGTTTAATGGCCTATGAAAATCCCCACCGAGATAGAGATTCGAAACGGGGACCTTTCGTTCGCGTCAGACACCTTAATCACTGAGCCATGTCACGAATATGTGCTTGCATGGGGTTCAAACATTACTCGTTAACTTGATTGTGTTGCCTGTATAACTGATACTGATACCTTTTCTCAAAGATGGTGTAGTTCTTTAAACCGGTTACCAAGCTATTAGTTTACCCTGTAATAGCTAACAGGTCATATATAAATGAAAGAAAGTCACTTGTAGTTACGAATTTAAAATTATTCTGAAAGTTTGCTGAAGTTAACACTGGTATCAGATTACACTTGTTGAAAACAAATAGGCAAATCGAACTTCGAAATCACATAAGATGATGCAGGTTATCCTTCAAGGCACAACACTGATGAAGCATTCACTTTTGCAAACATATTTTCTATTTGCAACCCCTAAATTAGAGTGAGCTTCAAGGTAGTTTTCAAACACTGCTTCTGTTGACTTCTTAAACTAATGTAAAAAGTTCTTTCACTGAGTTTAGCTTAAGTTTCCTTAAAGTGAATGAGTAAGTCTACGAACTTGTTCCGAGGCGAGATAGTTGAACTTTCAGTAGTTACATTTTGAAATTTACCTTCGCGGAGCAACGCGTACCGCTACTTCAAAACTACCTGCTTAAAAACTGTTGGAAACTATCCAAGACTGCCAGCGCCGTAAAACTGTTTGTAAACTATCCTCGACTGCCTGCGCTGGTCTGCTTTTTTTAGGCTAGGCTTATCTATTGCTGAATTGCCATGGAAGACCGGTGTTTTCCCGCGGCGAAACACTATTCTTTAGTTAATTAGAAAAAGCCTACACTCCTGTGGAACACTAATTCTACTCGGATTTTCCCGAAATTTTACTATGTTATAGTTTAATTTATTCCGAATCTTTTTGGCCATGACAACTTTTCTCATAATTATTCTCGTTTAAGAGCTATTAATTTCTGAAAGTAACACATGTGGATGCTATCATATGTCAACACTAAAACTTCGTTTTTCTTACTTTAAACTTCAAGTTACCTCTGAACTGTTATATGTTTGTTACTAACTGAATTTTTCTCTTTCATTTAAGCATACTTTTATCTTTCTAGCTCTTTTTTCTAAAAATATTGAATTATTTTGATTTGAAATATCTCCTTAGATAAATTTTAAAAGCACACAAAAACCACCTTAAAGTGATTGTCAGTATCTGCTTTCTTAGTGGAAATGAATGCAACAA
>JARYHS010013630.1:81665894-81851926 GCA_031002005.1 Vandiemenella viatica
TAGAATGTACCCTGTCATAGCAGCCCGATTCAGTGTTTTTTGGGACATCTTTTACGTATCTTAAAAATTTCTATATTCATTTCTAGTAAAATTCTAATTCCACGCATACGATGTCGGGGGTAACAGTTAGTATAATATGAATGGTGGGAGAGGAGGGGGGAGGCGTAGGAGGTACTTCTTTGACTACCCAGTTACTGCTACTATGTATGCATATGCAGCGATTTATCTTTAGTAGTTCTTGTCTTCATAGACATTTTCCTTTTATCTATGATGTTCTTTGTCTTGCTGTTGAGATTATAAACTAACCATTTGCTTTCAAGTTTCCACTTCTGATGTAATTATAATTCACTCTATTAGTGTTTTCATAAAACTGTTAATTTAAATGGAACTTGTTTTTATAAATCACCTAGATTGGCGGAGATTTTCAATTATTTGAAATACAGATCTGCAATAGTACCTACAAACCTCACTTGTTTCCTAGCTGTTAATATATTTGTGTGAGATCTGACGAATTTAATTTCAGGTAGTAAGGCCCTTTTTTAAAAATTACTATTGTTTCTGAATTGAATAATATTAGTGACAGAAAATTTGTTTGTTGCAAACAAATTTCGTAACACTAAATAAGGCAAGGATTAGCCCTTTACTAATGGCGATTCCGAGTTCAAGAAAGTTTAATACCAGCGATGTTCGTTTAGCTTCTTGGTATCCTTGTAATGTATTGATTTTTAAAAACTTGGCATACAAGAAACTTGGACAGGAGCTTTATTGCTAATAGCTCTCTTATAATATTAAACATCATCTCTTCTGCTTTCACGAAGGAAGTATCTACAAATCTCGTTGCTTCTCTATAACACCTGACCACCATTAGTTTTAAAATGCTTTTTCTATGAAGAACTTTTGGCTTATTCTCGAATATCAAGCTTTCTTGGTGTACAAAACGTATATTAGGGTACGGCATAGAAGTAAGGAACGATCGTTCCTATGAATCACAACCACAGAGTTTGTAACATATATGCTATTGGGAAATTTTCCCATCTTTGTTGTCGGACACGTGTAATTGGGACATACGATACAGCTTTGGAATACGAAATAAATATTACTCACTAGCAGCTACCCGCGATATAGTCCACTTAAAAGTGTGTTACAGTATAAGAGTTTTGGTTACTGTTCAAAGTACGATCAGCAGATAAATTTCTCATTTGGGCTTGAAAATATGGTTAACTTTTTACTTGGCTGAATGAAAAGTTTACCTCAATGCCGGGAGGTAACAAAGGTATAATGCTCGCCGAAAGCTGAGGTAACGTACTTAACTCACTTCTCAGTCACAGACGTCTCTAGCAGATCGTGAAGTCACTATAGTCAGAATTAGGTATAACAGTCACCTCCTTCACTCAAAATCCACTATGCACCATGGAATATTAGTAATCATTCTGGTCCAGGTAGTATTTACACCCAAGCACAACCTTCGCTAATACAGCTCCTTGAATATCAGCTTAAATAATTTGGTGATGGTTCAATGTTTCAACGAACCACAAAACTGTGTAAAAGAAAAGAGAGCATTAACTTAAATACTGTTTAATAAAACATAACTAATTTCTACTTGAACGTTTAAAATCTTTTATCCACATTATTAGTAAGCCTACTGCAATCATTTATTACCCTTAATCCCGCCTAATAAACGATAATATTTTTAAAAATATCCTAAATAAGTTTTCAGATATCGCTGTGATAACATACTGAGCTGTGGTTTTATGAACGACGATTGAAAACCATGCCTTTCATAAATGCGTCAAATACATATAAATACAAAAAATAATTTCTGTATATTCCAAATTTTTATTTTATAGTATTTTGGAATTAAAATTTCACCTCTGCAAACTGCACATCAGTTCTTCTTTTTTATACATCACCCATTTTTAATAATTAGGACTAAACGCCTCGTTACTATCGAGGTAAATAAATATAGCAGAGAACTGTTTAAAAGAACACGACACAAGTGGATCAATGCCTTCCAGAGGAATCATCCTGGCATTAATCTGCAAAGGTTTTGATATAACATGGAAAAACGAAATCTGACAGCCGATGGGAATTTGAACCGGCGCTATAATTCTTCTCACTTTGGGAGCCACCTCGGCATTTTCTACAAGCTAGAATGGTCTTGGAAATACACCGCTGTCAGTCTTACAGTTAATGACGTTGGCTAATTCCATATGCAGTGGAGCTTTTAAAATTCTTATATGCCTGCATTCTGAAGGAAAAGGATGATTGCTTTTCAAACTGGAATAAGCTGGATTTGCAAAAAGAAAATGTTATCTTCGAAAAACTAATTGAATGGTTACACATGTGGTTATAAAAGTGGGTGTATTATGGTTGATTCCGGGTGTATGAGAAACGATGTGAACAAGATTTGGCATCTTTAGTTGATCAAATATTTGTGCGTCTACTACTAGGCTGCAAAAATAGATATATCAAAAAAGATTCATAGTCTGTAATTATTGTTCCTATATATCTACATGTTACGGTTAATTAAAACTGAGCGTTGTGGACGAGCGATAATGTTCTGGCCTCGCATTCGAGAGAATGCGGGTTAAAATCCCTTTCTGGCCATCCAGATTTGGATTATCTACGTATTTCCAAATCACTGCAAGCGAACGTCGGGATAGTCCCATCAAAAAGCCCGTATTCCTGTCTCCCATGACCTCGAAGTCGAGAAGTCAAGCTGGAAACAAATTTAAAAAAGTTTAGAAAGTCCTGGTTCCTCGAGGATATACGGTTCTATTCCTGTATAATTCTTTCGTCTGTTAACTCTGTGAGACAACAGCCTCGGGTACCAATATAAGCAAGTTAGTTGAACGAGGATGAGGAAAATCTCATGCCTGAAATGTTTGATAATTTCCTTGTTCTGTGGGCCTACGGAATTGTCTTCCGTGTTGGCAAACCACGACCGCAGACACATTCACAAATTCCTTCGCAAGAGTCCCGACCAAGATACCTAAGCTGGCGCTAGCAGTGTATGGGATAGAACACTGTCATCGCATTGTAAAAGCCTCCTGCCTTATCCCGTATATCCCTTCCAAACTATTACCCTTTCGGATAGGTGCAATGCGCGCTCCGCCACACACTTTTAGTGAATCCCGGAGTAATAATAATAATAATAATAATAATAATAATAATAATAATAAAGGTCACCGATTCGAGTCCTTCCTCGCATATGGTTGCTTTTGAATGAGTGTAGTGTTCGTCTTGTGTTGACTTTACAATAGAGTGCAACATTACCTCGACAAAGGCTGACACAATAGTAAGCAGATTAGATGGTCAAAGGCACCGAAGGTCATAAAATATTTAGATCAGCAGATTGAAGCAGATATATTTTCAATAACGTGCACTTCTAGTTTTTTTAAATAGTACCATTATTACGGAATATTGATTAATTCATTTTGTTATCAAATAGTGCAAGTAGAACATTACAAGATGCAATGAGGGTCTGCTGAAGTCAAAATCCTCGAAATAATTTTAAGAAATTTTTAACGACTTATACATATTAGTTCAATGTTATTTTTCAACATTTTTATCGGTCCTCTAACTACAGGTATGATCAAGTAACTTTAATAATATGTTATATGAAGTTATTTGTATTACTTTTGGCAAATTGCTGTCACTGTATTTGTAGGTGCTCGTAATTCGAAAATGGGTATATTTCGAGTACGGATGGTCATATTCACAAAACTTATTAGTGCTAATTCTACTGAACAAGTGTTCTTCACTTCCTCAGAACCACTGGTAAATAAACACTTCCTCGACACGTTTTCAGATCTGTTACTTCCTCCTTGCGTCTGAACTGAGCCTGCAGCAAGATTTTCTTCTTACGAAATAACCACGCATATTAAAGAGATTAAATCCTATACATTAACTGAAATGAAACACCCCTCCCATGTGCACTAAAAGAGCTTCACTACAGTACGCCTACTTTCCAAATTTTTTATCCTAATACGTTTTTAGTACTTAGCCATGTTACTAGTTGGCACCAAACAACGAATGTTTTCTGTGAGATGAGGTGCACATGTGATATTTTTGAAGGCGGCCAATTGCCTTTTTGGATGTATAAAATTTTCTTTAAGTTTTTATTGGTATTCCTCCCGATAGCCATTCATCCAGCTAAGCCGTTTTGTGTTTATTTTGTGTACTGATGTATTTCCAAATGCTTTTTGTTCATACAATTGAAGACGACAAAAGACGTACAACACCTACTTTAACACCCATGCCCCTGGCCGGAATCCACAAGTGACCGAGAGTCCCGGTAACTATCAAGCCATCCCATTCGGAAGGACAGGGGTTGAAATCTTCGCGCATCCATCCGTCTTTCGATATTGCATGATTAATCGAAATCCCTACCGAGCGTGGCGGTGTAACGGTTAGCGTTCTCGCCTCGCATTCGGGAGGACGGTGGTTCGAATCCCCGTCCGGGCATCCAGATTTGGGTTTTCCATGGTTTCCTAAATCATTCCAGACAAATGCCGGATGCTTCCTTCAAAAGCCATGGCCGAATTCCTTCCCATTCCTTGCCCCCTCCTTTCCCGTCTCTAAAGACCTCGCTGTTGAGAGACGTAAAGCAGTTAATTTAAAAAATAAAAATCGAAATCACTCTGAGTGATGGATGTTTCCGTGAAATGGCTATGGCTGAATTCCTTCCGAAATATGCCCAAGTCCTTTCAACGTTGACCAGCCCTAAAACAACACCGATCTAGATACTCTCCACATGTGGAAATAACACTCGAGTCCCTTCGCTACCATGTTCGGCCGTTGAATAACATAAATCCAACAAGGAAAAGGTCAAAAACGCACCACAGAGATATAATTATATTTATTTGAGAAATTATTTTTGGTTCTAACTTTACGTCTAATCGAGGTCATTAGAGGCAGGAATGGACTGGGGGCAAGTAATGGAGAGGAATTCGGCGATGGCCTTTTGAAGGAACAATTCCCTCATTCGCCTGCAGTGATTTGGGGAAACCATTTGAAACGCTTACCTGTATGGCTAGATGGGGATTCGAAACCACGATCTCCCGAAAACAGGATTAGAGTGATAACACATACCTACCACGTTCATTTTTTTTGTCTTCTTCATATCTTCAACGCCAATGTGATATGAATCCTTATAGTATTGGAACCTAGGATCGGGTAAGAATTTCAGCCACGGCATTCTGAAGGACCTTTTCTGGAGTTCAGCTGGATAGATTTACGGAACTCATTGAATACTGAAATTAGATGCTCGACTGAGGTTTGAATTCGCGTCCTCTCGAATGTTAGGAATCAGTGTTACCTATAACCCATCGGGCTTCTGAGGCAGGAAATAAAGCTTGACAGAAATTTTGTAGAAGTATCAGTGTTAGTTAGAAACTAAGAGGGAGATGAAAGTTTTCCCACTTCCATCTTTCAGATTTAAAATGTGGAACCGCTAATTCACATTGTAGATGGATTTGTTTATTTATTTACTGTTCTTAATTATTATTATTAATAATAAAACTGTTGCTACTGCGTTTAAGTTTAGCTTACCTTCTAAATAGGTACGGTGAAAACAAAATTAAGTTGTTAATATTCCGAACTATTTTTTTTTTCTAGAAATAGTTTATGTATATTTTTTATCTTAGTTTAGCAAAGGAGATCTTTCGTAAATGCTCTTTCTACCTACCCATAACTTTTGTGTGCATTTGTCACACACAGTTCTGTAACGCTGCAGCGCTAGAAAGTGTAACCAATTCCTTTAAAACTCTCTTATTGGTTTTTCGTGCGTAATTTAGTGATTTTTTTTCCGGTATTCGCCATATAAATGCGTTTGCCAGCGAATTGTTAAACTGTTTATTCGAGGAAAAAAAATACAAATTGGTTATCAAAATTACGAAAAAAGTGTTTCTCTATAAACAATCGATTTGGTTATTTCAATAATTATTAGACTAAAATAGTGATAGTCGTGATCATTTTTACTGTAGAACTCCGAACTTTTGCTCTGAGCGTCTGCGAGTTTCTTGTTGCGCGGGCTAATTTTTTTAGTCGTGGGTAAAGTGCTGGGTATGAGAGGTCTATTGTATCATGAATTTAGTGTACCACCTACCATTTATGCTGTCCCATGTGTGTAGAACGAAGCATAATCGAAAGGCGAGAGGTCTCGCGAATTCTTTTCCCTACTGTACATACATTGCACAGCTGGTAAGAAACACTGTGACTAGGTCTTTGAGACCACAAAATATATAATGATCTAATTCTTTATTAACAAAAACTATCGAGTGAATCGGAAGTAACCTCAAACAAAACAAAAACGTCAGTGCGAAGCTATTGACGTCTGACATTTCATTGCAATGGCGTTGAGAAACGCGAGAATCTTTCAGTCCAGATAGACTTTTAATGGTGGTCTGTTAAGACTGCGATACTATTTTTGTAAGTAAAAGATCAACCAGTGAGGTGATAACGTGAGTCAGGTAAAGAAAATATTTTAACGTACTTTATTATAGAGTACACCTACGCAAAATAAAGAACAGTACTCTATAACAGTGTGGTTGGCAACCCTGGCTTTGACCCTCAACTCATTTTTAGGGAAACAACCAACCAAATGAAAACGTAATGAAACTGAAGACACAGGAACAGGTTCGTCACACAGCCGAGTTACGGACAAGTGTGGACACAGGAGGGGTGAGCCTTCACTCGGCCGACTGACGGTGCGGTGTCGGTGCCGAGTAGCACCTGTCACGTGTGACTCGATCTTACAACGTAAGGGAGCGTCTATTAATTACTTGTGGTGTTTTTTACGGAATTCCGGAAACCCCTCCCCCTTCTGAGGTTTGGTTGAGGTCTGGTAAGATCTGGTTGGACCCCCCGCCCCTGCTGACCGACCACGAAGTGTTTTTTACTCTCCTTTTTCCGATGGCGGTTATACACCCTCCTCCCCTGAAGTCGGTATCCACGTCGTTTGTAGACCTTGTACCCCCCTAATGTCTACATCCGCGTCGTTTGTAAACCTTTTTTTTTAGCTCAACTGTCCATAAAGAATTTAAAAAGATGACGTGAGATTTCCGACGGTACCCCTCCCCACCATTGATGAGATTGTGTGAGATTTCGCCGGACTCCCCTCTCCCCTATTTCACCTCACGTAATTAATGGACGACATCTAAGGTGACAAGAGTTGAACGAATGAAACACGGGGATTGCCTGAGCGTAAATCGTAAACACTATGAAAGTACCGTAACAAAACTTAGCGTTCAAGTGGATTTACTAATATTCGAGGCGCGAGATTAAAATAGTAATGAATTTTTTGATTATGTTTTACAGTTAAGTTACAAAAAATATTATTCACCGATAAATTATTCAATTTTGATACCATTAATCTTACTTTTTGTACAAATGAGACATAATAACTAAAGATAAGTATTTTTGAAAAAAAATATTAACTTTTTTAACTTGTTTGCGCGAAGCCCCTTCAAGAACGAGGCTCCGGGCGATTGCCCTGTTCGCCACCCACTAAGGCCGCCTCTGTGCGTATCATAGAATATAATTGGTGGCTCGGTAGCTAAAGCGTCTGAATGGAGATCTAATGGTCCCCGATTCAAATCCCTGTCGCTGTGGGGACTTTCAAAGGCCCTTGACCCGACCTTCATCTCTGGCACAGCGTGCTGTATAGTGTGAGGTATGCCAGACGCTTCCTTGTTTCGGGTTCAACGTTAAACTGTAGGTCCTCTTCAGATGTAGTATTACCGGGTCAGGTTAAGGTGGCTACGATAGGGGTGGAATGCGAAGCCAGTAAAAACCCTGTCACTTGGTCATTATAACCGCACGAGCCTTTTGTAGAATAGAATCGTCTTCCATCACTGCGAGCTCTGGTCCCAGGGTTAGCGTATCCAATCCTGGCATCATTGAAACAGACCGTCACTGGCCATTGGCAGTGTGGATAGTAGAAAACTTATTTTAGTTTATTCAACACCTGACTCTACTTTCTATTACAATCGCTTGCTGACTTTCACACGCAAAACGCACTTTCCGTGGCTAGTCAAGCTCGCGTCCGTTCTTCATTTCGTAGTTAGCGTGTACGAAGTCAAAAACCACTAACTGATTTATCGTGGCTTTTAGAGAAACCACCCGCCATTCTGATTTATTTAGCTGCTTCATTCAGGTTGTAAATCAGCAGCATTTCTTAATTTTGATGGTTATTCTATCTGTCCTCTTTTGTTTTAAGAATATCTTCGGCTAGACTTCTAACTCGACTGTTTATGAAAGAGTCCCTGTCCAGCAAGAGAGGTGACGATTAGGGATTGCAATCCAGCAAAGCGGGATCCCGCAATCCCGCGGGATCCCGCATATTAGACAGTCTGGCGGATCCCGCACAAAATTAAGCGGATCCGCAATCCGCAAAATCCGGCGGAAACGTGTCAGTCTGCGTGACTCGCTGCCCCTCGGTCTCTATCGGATGTATTGCACTGTTTGCCTGTACCCTTCCAGTTGGCATTTGACTCATGTGAACAAGCGTTTGTTTTTGTCAACCTTCGTCATTCGTAAGTAAATAAATACACTTTTACGTATTCATCAAAACTTACGTTTGTTTCGAGTACACATTTCTGTAATTTGAGTTATGGTGCGTATTTAGTACGATTTTCTAACTATATAATTATTTTTTAAGTGCGCACACGTTATCTGAACTACACGGTTACAGCTTTTTATTCACGGTTTCATTATTCCCATTTTCTGTATTTGCAGATAAAGTAATTGTGACAATTTCCTAATTTGCGGCTGAAAATTTGATTATTCGTTGATATGAAACTAATGTTATCGTAATTTTAACGATCGCGTACCTATTTATTTACAGCTATCAAAAGGAAATTGTATATCCTTTGACTTATTGTTTTGGGCCGTGCCTCAATGCGTTTCTTTGACGAAAGCCACCTGCTTACATGTGCCGCTCAGGCTTTCGATTAATCCTCTCTCCTTGTTATTATTTCGACTAAAGGTAAAAAAAGTTATAATGAAATTTTCACGGGTGTATCGACGAATTGTGTTGTAGGAACACCATACTTCGACGGCTGCCTCCGCCGTCTTCCTCACGTGTGTAATTTCGTGTGTTTGCAATGAAATCCGGAGATACAACCTGAGGACTTCACTGCAATCATTCGCCGAGAAAGTCTCCTTTCTTACTAAAAATAATAATTTCCACTCTAAAAAACGTCGTTTACTCCACAGAAGTAAATCGAATACTTGGACAGTTTACCTCCGTGTTGGTGATTAGTTTTCTTTTAATAATATTAAATCACTGTAATATCAACAAGGAAATCAGAAGATATAATATGAACCACGCAAAAAAGGGCCAAGTCTCGTGCTTGTGCAGTGACAAAAAGTTGAGATCTTGTTCTGGACCAAGTCTAGCACTTTAGAGAGTATATTCAATTCACTTTGTGAAATGGAATGCTTTTCTCGATGTTATGGAACGTTTATTTAGAATTTTAAAAAAAATCTGGTAACTTGGCCATTAAGCAAACCATATTTATAAAAATTTGTGATGTATTGTAAGGCACATAATATGACCTAAGACTCAATATTTCCATTTTTATTATTTATTTAAAAATTGGTTTAGATTAAAAACAAAAATGTAAAACCTCGAAATACACTTAAAAGGACACGCTAAAAAGTTTTAATGCCATTTTGCCAATCAAAATATTGTTAACTGTTAATTTTTATCATTTAATATTAAAAATTATTTATTAATTTAATTATTATTAATTTATTAACGTTTTAAGTAACTATGTTTTAAATATATGCGTTAAAAAAACTGTTTGTACCAATCCCGCACGGATCCCGCGGGATTGGCGCAAATCCCGCGCGGATCCCGCGGGATTGAAACACTGCGGGATTGCAATCCTTAGTGACAATGCACTCGGTTTACCTGTGTGGACATCCTACAGTTCCCCCTCACCATTTGCCACCTAGATAGTATGCGCTAGGGCTGTAACTGGGGTGGATCTTGCGGATGCAAATGCTGAAGATCAATGAGTGAGGTCTGCGGAAGCGGTGATGAAATAAATAATTTAAAATTCAATACATTGTTATAAATATACATAAAACCAACATTATTATATTTTTATCACAGGATTCTGCTTTCTGCATAAGCTTAGTCTATTTCTAGATAATACTACAGATTGGAATTTATTTTTTTGGCAGCTTTAAACCAGGAAAAGATAAAAGAAAAAACTCGCGATATTTCACAAGTGAATTAAATTATATATTTAACTACACAGCGCCAACAAAACAATCTGTTATATGAACTTTGGCGAAATTCGCCACTGAATTACTTTAGAGACAAGCCCAAGGTAAACATACATCACCGCACCCATCTCCCTCCTTTCCACCGCTCTTATTTTTCATATAAGTTCAAACTTGCAATTCGTTGCTTAGCTAAAGCCATGGGATCCATTGTCACTATTATTACAGGACCGTATATAAAAAACAACCACGTTATTAGCTAAGCGACGGTGGGCCTAATTTTGCGTAAAGAGAATAAGCTAAAATGCATATATTGCATTGTAAACAATGCGTTATACCTCTGCGGGAGCGGAGCTACGATTTCATGTGGAAGTTCCTCACTAACAGAGGCGAAGCTCCGTTACAACTCTAGTCCGCGTCCATTCCGAATAGATTTTCACCACTCATTTGACCATCTAGTTTTAAATTAAAAATCAGTCTCTGTATATTCGTATCCACAAAGTCATATTACTTTACAATGAAACAAAACTCGTAAACTATGAGGTAAAGGCATGCGTTTTTTTTTAAGAAGTTGTATTTCTCTCGAAATTTTCTTTACAATTTCACCACTTCCACTGTGTACCTATAGTTGCCCTCGGGATGTCGAGACAATATTCCAATCTACTGGCTACAACTTAGAAACATCAACTATGTGCACAATCACAACTATAAGTCTACAAAGTACAGGACTTTGTAGACACGATCCTTGACGGATTCCCAGAAGAATAAAATCCAGGGGAGAGAGACAATTCAGGTAGCCACGTGTTTGGTCCATAACGGCAAATCCATCTCCCGGCGAAACGTCTATTCAAAAGATCCCAGAATCACCAGACCAATGAACAGGTGCGTCGTCTTGTTGGAACATTATGTCTGCTTGCAGATCCAACATCTGAAGGAGCAGATACTCATGAATCATTTAGCAATAAATTGCCCCTGTATTAGTTTTCTCGCCTAGAAAAAATAGGTCAACTATCACACCAAGAATTGACTCTGGTCTTACGAGGAACATGACCACACATGATTTACGTATTTTCAGAATCCAAACTTCATAACGGTTAATCTGTCAAGATGCAAAAAAGTGGCTTCATCAGAGAAAACACTCTGCAGATATCCATTGCCACCAGGATTGTCGCTGAACACTTACGGTGAGTTACAAGACTCAGAACACCGCCACACTTATTTCGCCTTCTCCTGTGGTGACATTATCTGTAGTAAATATGATAAAAATCTTTGCAGTACACGTTTCAAAAAATTTGCATGTTTTTGTCTCGTATAGTTTACGGGGTATGATTCATTGCAACGGCAGCAGAACTTTGTGGACATCCGATCCACTGCTTCATGGTATTTCTGCAGTAATCGCAACCTGTCTTCGACATGTACCAATATTAATCTCGACTTATCAGTCCAGACAACATTTTTCCACTTTTATACGACCAAGTCGTGATGTTACCGCAACAATCTTAATCTTTACGTCAGGTGTGCCTAACCCTAATGATCTTATAGGGCACTTTGGAAATGTATCATAACTCCGTGGGCCACATATTAAATTATATACCCCCATATTAGATTTTGGACCCACTATAGATATTTTTTGGCTTGAAAAATTGAAACATAATGAGTTATTATTGTTTTGTTTTTTTACTATTATTCCTATATGTAAATATAGATATTATTATAGTAGTGATACTAAACGCACATTGCAAAGAAATATATAACATTAAATGTAAATATATGGATGCACAAATAATTTATTTTTTAATACATTGATTTTCACTACCTTGGCCATTATAAAATAAACATATTTTCGAAAGTGTGATGAATCTCGCGGGCCGGAAAAATGTTCCTGGCGGGCCGCATGCGGGCTGCGGGTTAGCCACCCCTGCTTTACATCATGTGATTTAGGGTCAACAGAGATATTCTTGGGGTCGATAGCCTTTGCACCAAATAGCTAGCAGATTATTCTGGATGTTGTGGCCGGTTACAAGTCGTTGTGCACGAAGCTTTAAATTGCCCAGAGATCTGCTGTACCATCCGCTGTTAGGGGACTAACAGATGACTCCGCTGATCCACATGCTGATGCTCACAGACGTGGGTCCTGGCAGGGATGGTTTTACCTGAATGACATCGACGTGCGGTCGAGAAGTTACACACTTCCTCGTGAAAATCCCAGAGCCTGCATGACTTCCGAGACCGTTTGACTCATTCGTCAGGCCCCAACAATTTGTGTAATCTCTGTTTGCGTAATTTCTGTTGAAGGGTCGTCTTCAACACCACATTTTCATAACGCCAGCAGAATCTAAGTCAATTTCTCTACAGAGTATACTCAACTTGAATAGACGGTGCGTTACTTTCACAGTCAGTGTTCAGATTTCACGGACCAGAATGCGTCTAGTGTATTTTAATACCTGCTGTTAGTTTTGCAGTTTTAACAGTTTGAATTCGAAAAATTATATTCCAGCGGTGCCTAAGGTAGTACAACACCGTAATCCCAGCAAAAATTGGCACGTCTTCAATTTACCGATTTCAACGGAGCTATTTGAATTTCGCAGCTGAGATCTGAAAATGCGTAGTTGTTATATAATGATAGAACTCAGAGGTACTCAAAACAATAGTATTTACTCTTAAATGTTAGCATTGATTGTGCAACAGAATATCTACCTTCTCAGTTTTTCCTGACTGAAGTCATTGATCATAATCCAGTTGTGTGGCGTTTACAGATGTCAAGAACGAAAGAGAGTAAAGCTATCATGAAAGCATTTTAGGACAATGTTGAGCCTGTTGGCGAGAAACTATGTTTACGTCATGGCCGATCAGACTAACATGGTTAAAAGGTAGGCCTGAATCAAGTCATACTCTTTACCACAAATGCCATAGAAAAAATAGTGTTAAACCGCCCTATAACGTCATGATATTCCTTTCAAAATGAAAATTTATTAATCTTATGTGTCCACGAAAGCTACGAACGCTGTTCTCTTGCTTTATTTTCTTATTCTTATAAACTCCGCTGGAGATCATCGAAATCCTTCATACAAAATGAGATTACTACTGTAGGTACTCACTGTCAGAGTCAAGAAATGATATCCAATGATAACTCTGAGTGTCTAAGCTAAATCTTGAAGTTATCAGCTGAAAATGACATGTTGTATCTACCAAATGGTTTCCTACATCTTCACTGGCATAACAGTAGATTTAATAACTGAAACAGAATTGTACCCTAACATCATTTCAATCAGATGTCAACAAATTATATGTCAGAAAAGTTACTCGTGCTAACTTTCAGAGTAATTGATACCATTACAGATTTCACCACCTTGAATTTATTCTATTCACAGATGGCAAAAAAAAAATAGCAGTTGACAGTCATTGTGGATTTCTGAAAGAAGTGAAAACTTAAAATTATGAAATAAGCGTTTTTATGGATTTTCAAATTCATTGTAGTATCAAAAATTAAAATTTCATAATTTGTAAATTAAAATCAATCATTCTGCCATTACAATATACATTTTTTCAACTTGAAATTTCGATAGTATAGGCTAATAAACATAAATCTTATATATATATAAAAATATACGTGTTTTTTCCCTATAATTCACTTTTCAGCCACCACTACCTAGCACAGATCACTGATGTTTGTGGGTGGAAGTAGCATGGAGTTTCCTGTCGTGCACAACGTTGGCCGAATGCCGATAGCTGTGGGGATATGGGAGATATAATGATTAAAGTTGGTCAGTGCAGGGCGTTTTCATATTTCGACCAAAAATTCGTATCTCCGTATACTTCTCTTTCCTGCCACAACTACATAACATAGACTTTTGGTGTCTGTGTGTGGTAGTAGAATCGTCTTTCCTGTCGTGCACTATGGTTGTTAGATGTCGGTAGCTATGGGGATGTGGGAGATATGGGGGTTGAAAGTGGTCGACCTGTGGCAATTTCGACTTCTGCCAAAGACAAAAGTGTCATGGTGTATCACTTTTCAGCGAAAACTATAGATCACAGATAACTGGCGTTTGTGTGTAGTAGTAGCACAGAGTCACCTTTCGATCACAACAGCGGCCGAATTTCAGAAACTGTGGTACTGTGGTAGATATGGTGGTTGTAAGTGGCTGACCAAGGAAATTTTCGTATTTCGACTGTCTCCGCATATGTCACTTTTCTGCCACAACTACATAGCATAGAGCATTGGTGTTTGTGTTTGGTAGTAGAATCGTATCTCATGTAGTGCACTATGGTTGTTAGATGTCGGTAGCTATGGGGGTGTGGGAGAAATTGGGGTTGAAAGTGGTCGACCTGTGGAAATTTCATACTTCTGCCAAAGACAAAAGTGTCATGGTGTATCACTTTTCAGCGAAAACTACAGATCACAGATACTGGCGTTTGTGTGTAGTAGTAGCACAGAGTCACCTTTCGATCACAACAGCGGCCGAATTTCAGAAACTGTGGTACTGTGGTAGATATGGTGGTTGTAAGTGGCCAACCAAGGATATTTTCGCATTGCGACTGTCTCCGCATATGTCACTTTTCTGCCACAACTACATAGCATAGAGCATTGGTGTTTGTGTTTGGTAGTAGAATTGTATCTCATGTAGTGCACTATGGTTGTTAGATGTCGGTAGCTATGGGGGTGAGGGAGATATGGGGGTTGAAAATGATCGACCTGTAGCAATTTCATACTTCTGCCAAAGACAAAAGTGTCATGGTGTATCACTTTTCAGTGAAAACTATAGATCACAGATAACTGGCGTTTGTGTGTAGTAGTAGCACAGAGTCACCTTTCGATCACAACAGCGGCCGAATTTCAGAAACTGTGGTACTGTGGTAGATATGGTGGTTGTAAGTGGCCGACCAAGGATATTTTCGTATTTCGACGAAAGGCATGTGTCTCCGCAGATTTCACTTTTCTACCACGACTACATAGCATAGAGCATTGGTGTTTATGTGTGTTAGTAGAATCGTGTCTGTTGTCGTGCACTATGGTTGTTATATGTCTGTAGCTATGGGGGTGTGGAAAATATGGTGGATGAAAATGGTCGACCTGCGGCAATTTCATATTTCTGCCAAAGACGCATGTGTCACGGTGTATCACTTTTAAGTGAAAACTATCATTCGCAGATCACTGGCGTTTGTGTGTGGTAGTAACACAGAGTCTCCCATCGATCACAACGTTGGCCGAAATTCGGTAACTGTGGGAGTGTGTGAGATTTGGTGTTTGAAATTGGTCGATCATGAATATTTTCGTGTTTCATCCAAAGACTTGTGTGTATTCGTAAATTTTACCTTGCTGCCGGAACTACATAGCGCAGAAGACTGGTACTTGTGTGTGGTAATAGTATCGAGTCTCCCATCGTGCACTAGGGTGGTTAGATGTCTATAGCTGTCAATATGAATTCTTTACAATCACGAACGAAGTCGTGGGTACCAGCTAGTTTGAAATAAAAATTAATTTGAGTGTTAAGGTTTGAATTGTAACCTTAAAGGCTTTTTTGCAAATTTTTTAATTCAAAATTCCGATAATATAAGCTAATAAATAGTAATTTTTCATTAGTGATCAACCATATTTTCAAAATTAAACACGCAAATCTAAAATTAATATAAAATTTTATAGAATTTTTAATTTTAAAACATTAAATTTGTAATAAAAAATCGAAATTTCGCGCCGTTATCCTGTAAGTTGGTAAGCGTGCTACAAACAGCATGCAGAATGGCCTGTAGGTGGCAGCATAGTGCAGATGCACAAATATCGTCGCAGTATCAGTATAAAGATGGCTGCACCACTTGAGACTTGCACCAGGGAAGAACAGCGTTCTGTTATTAGGTTTTTGAGTAGTGAAGGTGTGAAGCCTATTGAAATTCATCGAAGAATGAAGGTTCAGTATGGTGATGCATGTCTGTCACAACAGTAAGTCTACGAATGGAGTAGGAAGTTCGCAAATGGTGTGACTTCAATGGAAGATGCTCCTCGTCTAGGTCAGGCACAACGAGTTGTGACTCCACAGAACATTGCAGCAGTTGAAGCCATAGTGATGGAAAACCGCTGAATGACATTGCAGCATGTTTAAAGATTAGTCATGGTTTAGCACACCACATTGTGCATGATTTACTCCAGTTTCACAAAGTGTCTGCAAGATGGATGCCACGGCAGCTGACTCCTGAAATGAGAGAACGACGTGTTGATGCTTGTGAAGAACTTCTTCGGCGCTTTGAACGAGAAGTGATGGCTTCCTTGCAAGAATCGTTACTGTTGCAACAATCGCAGACCTGCATTTTGAGTGTCTTCCTCATCCACCATACTCACCAAACCTTGTCCCAAGTGATTTCCACATGTTTGGACCACTCAAAGAAACAATGGGAGGAAAGAAGTTCCGTTCTGATGAAGAGGTACGCCATGCGGTGCACGAGTGGTTGCGCGGACTACCAAAAGAATTTTTTTCTAAAGGAATTTATGCACTTTTTAAGCGCTGGAGGACTTGCATTGAGCGTGGGGGAGATTATGTTGAAAAGTGATGCAGCTTCGTACCACTTCTGCACAATAAATAATATTTTTTAAAAAAATTAAGGTTTTCATTTGACTCACCCTCGTGTAAAAAATTCCGTGTGGACTTAATGACCTGGTGACAGAGTTTCTGTTGGCTGCGCTTTCCGCCCCCGTCTTAGCCGCCGTAACCTAACCCAGTAGTGGTACCAGGTACAAGGGACCGACAGTTTAACGTGGAATCCGAACCACGGAAGCGTTCTGGTGTACTTCACATTACACAGCAAACAATGCCAGAGGTGAAAGTTGGTTTAATGGCCTATGAAAAATCCCCACCGAGATAGAGATTCGAAACGGGGACCTTTCGTTCGCGTCAGACACCTTAATCACTGAGCCATGTCACGAATATGTGCTTGCATGGGGTTCAAACATTACTCGTTAACTTGATTGTGTTGCCTGTATAACTGATACTGATACCTTTTCTCAAAGATGGTGTAGTTCTTTAAACCGGTTACCAAGCTATTAGTTTATCCTGTAATAGCTAACAGGTCATAGGCATAAATGAAAGAAAGTCACTTGTAGTTACGAATTTAAAATATATTCTGAAAGTTTGCTGAAGTTAACACTGGTATCAGATTACACTTGTTGAAAACAAATAGGCAAATCGAACTTCGAAATCACATAAGATGATGCAGGTTATCCTTCAAGGCACAACACTGATGAAGCATTCACTTTTGCAAACATATTTTCTATTTGCAACCCCTAAATTAGAGTGAGCTTCAAGGTAGTTTTCAAACACTGCTTATGTAAAAAGTTCTTTCACTGAGTTTAGCTTAAAGTTTCCTTAAAGTGAATGAGTAAGTCACGAACTTGTTCCGAGGCGAGATAGTTGAACTTTCAGTAGTTACATTTTGAAATTTACCTTCGCGGAGCAACGCGTACCGCTACTTCAAAACTACCTGCTTAAAAACTGGAAACTATCCAAGACTGCCAGCGCCGTAAAACTGTTTGTAAACTATCCTCGACTGCCTGCGCTGGTCTGCTTTTTTTAGGCTAGGCTTATCTATTGCTGAATTGCCATGGAAGACCGGTGTTTTCCCGCGGCGAAACACTATTCTTTAGTGAATTAGAAAAAGCCACCACTCCTGTGGAACACTAATTCTACTCGGATTTTCCCGAAATTTTACTATGTTATAGTTTAATTTATTCCGAATCTTTTTGGCCATGACAACTTTTCTCATAATTATTCTCGTTTAAGAGCTATTAATTTCTGAAAGTATGTGGATGCTATCATATGTCAACACTAAAACTTCGTTTTTCTTACTTTAAACTTCAAGTTACCTCTGAACTGTTATATGTTTGTTACTAACTGAATTTTTCTCTTTCATTTAAGCATACTTTTATCTTTCTAGCTCTTTTTTCTAAAAATATTGAATTATTTTGATTTGAAATATCTCCTTAGATAAATTTTAAAAGCACACTAAAACCACCTTAAAGTGATTGTCAGTATCTGCTTTCTTAGTGGAAATGAATGCAACAAAATTCATCATGACTGAAAACAACCTTATTTAAAATCTTATGTCTTTTACAAAAATGTTTTAGAATTGATTTAAAAGTGCTTTCTTGTTAAGAAAATGGTTATAAACGTTCTTTACTATATAACTATGAGATTTTCCCCCTTCTAAATGGTTTTAGCAGGATAATGAACATATAACAAGGTTATGTTCTGAGGTGAAAAGTGCTTTACCATTGAACGTGATTATAAAAGTTATTCGCTATGCATTATATGTAACTCGCCTCTTGCTGAACGGTTTAGGTGTGATAATAGATATATAACACGCACAAGGTTGCAGTTTATTGTTGTCGGGGCGTGTGGATATAGATTGAAGTCAGTCGTATAATTGCAATACCAACAGGGGCGTAGCTACTATGGTGCTAGGCGGTGCAGTGCACCGAGGCCCCTACGCTCAGGGGGCCCCGGAGTGCAGTTCAGAGGGCCCACGCCCCTTTACGGCAAACTGGCGACCTTTTTTTTTTAGCTCTACCGTCGGTGTAAGGGGGCCCCTGAGTCACAGGAAGCCCCTCACTAAGGGCCCTCACTGCTTAGCGGAGCCCCAACCATTGCTCAGGGGGCCCCTATCAGCAACATAAAGCCAAGAAAAGGTCGCCCATCTGGTCTGAGGGCCCAAATTTTTTGCACCGGGGCTACGCCACTGAATACTAATTAAAATTTCCTAGCCTTTATGTCCGGAAGATTAGGTAAGATAAATTCATTTTGTAAACTATGTAAACAACGATGGAATGGAATTCTGAGTTTTAATGTTTTGTTTGAAATTATGTATTTATAAAAAATACATTCGTTTATAATTAAAATATGTATCTTAGAATTAAATTAATTCTTTTTTAATTAGTTTTTATTTAATTTGTTGTTTTAAGTCAACTTTATTTCAGCAGGGGTGGGAATTATCTAATTAGTGGAGAGCGCTGTCAAAAAGCTTTGAGTCGCTGTCTACCTGTTGACATGCGTGTGTGAATAATCAATATTGTATTTTAATCTTTCTCTAATCTGTGTTTTGGTATCTCAATAACTACTGATCGTTTGTTTTTAATATATAGGGCCACTCTTTCATACTTTTATTCAAACTTTTGATTTAGTAATTCTCCAAACTATCGCTGAGGGTGATTGGTTGCAACGACACAACTAGGACAGGCAACACCGTAGCTATCTATCATCACTCGAAGAAATGAATGTGTATTACTTATTAATTTCGTTCACTTCAGTCTCGGAACTATTCAGAGAGCACGTTTCGAACTTTTGATTTTTCAGTAAGTTATTCTTGTGTATTTTTAAAATCATTGTACTATCCAATATTTTATTTTAAAAAGTTCAGTAAATGAATAAAAAGTATTCGATATTAACGAATATTTGCTTAAGTATTTCGTATTTATACACAACATATAAAGCCCGCACCACAGATAGTCTAGAGGTTTACAGATCCTAAATACGTCCCTGAAGGAAACCTGTAAGTAGCTCCAGTTCAAATTATTTCAAAATAGATTTTTTCATAACTTTTGCGTAATTTTAGGTTTGCCAAACACTGGCGGAAATTAAAAGTTTAACACCCAGACAGGAGTGATAGAATTTTAGGAAATTATATCCAGGGTCATACCCAGAAGAAATTATAACAAACTGAAATGGGTTATACTAAGTTTATTATCTTTCGATGCAGTTGTCATTAGGAAGTGCTCCCACCTTCAGCACAATTCGTGGATCCTTGTTATAAATGAAACAATACGTGTTCGGATGTCTTCTTGGGGTATGCCTCTCTATGCCTGCATGTCTTGTGTAGTCTCGTGTAGAGCAGTTTGTGTTGGTTTATCATCTAGGGACCGTACGGTCCAAGTTGTGAACGTAACGTCTTGCAAGGCTTGTGTTGTGATGGCCACAGTATGAGGACGGGCATAATACTGTTGGAAGATGCGATTTGGATGGTAGACATGAAGGGCATCACAATAGGGTGCAGCACCACGTCCACTTAGTGGTGGGTCGTCATTATGCCTTCAACAGCAACCAACTCAGTCTTCCAGCGAAGCAGATTGCCCCCATACAATGAAACCAGTTGCTGGACCTGTGTAACATTCTGAAACCACATCAATGTAAGCCGTTTCTCCACTACGCCTGCTTACATGTCGTCAATTATTACTTTGCCACACACACAGAATCGAGACTTGTTTCTAAACACGAATTACGCCATTCACGTGTCAATTTGAGTTTTGCATTACACCAGGTTAGACGATGTTGGCCATGAAATCAGGTAAATGGACTGCATAGGGGTCAGAGAGTGTAACTCCGCTTGAAGCAATTGGTTTACAATAGTCTGGAGAGTGACGCTCTCTGTAACCACTGCTTGGATCTGGCCCATAGTCACCCGTCTGTCAGCAACAGCAACTCACACAATCAGCATCTACATCTATACTCTGCAATTTACAAATATTGTGGGTGGTAGAGGGTGCTAAGCACCAATCTTAATTCTGTGCATTCAAATCCCGAACATAACGAGGAAAGAGAGAATGCATAAAGTATCAGTACGGCATCTTATTTCTCGAATCTTATCCCTCCTGTCATTGCGGGCTAAATACGTTGGCGGAAGAAGTATTTCATTGCATTCTTAAATTAAAGATTTTCGCATATTCTCCAACAAATTCAAACGAAAACGACGTCGTCTGTCCGCCAAACAATCCCAGCCCAACCCAAGTATCAGCTCTGTGCTACTTACGTAAGGACTGTAACTAGCAGTTACGAATCGAGCGGCTCTCTTCTGTACTTTCTCTAACGTGTCAATCTATCCCTTGCGATACGGATCTCATATTCCACAACAGTAATTCAAATTCGGACGCACTAGTGTTTTGTATGCTATTTCCTTTGAATGAGCATTACAACTTCTCAAAATACGACCTATGAATCGTAGTTTAGAATTGGCTTTGCCTATAACGGAAGTTATGTGCAAGTCTCATTTCATGTTGCTCTGTACTATTACGCCTAGATACTTCAGGGAATCCACCGTGTCAACAACTGAAATGTTAACTTTGAACTCGTGAGCAAACGAGGTCTTTTTATTACTTATTTGCATTGCCTTGCATTTTTTGCAGTTAAGTGTGAGTTACCATTTATGGCACCATTCCGAAATAACATCCATATCGCGCTGAAGTTCCAAGCAATCGTCAGAGCACTTCACTTCCCTATAGATAAATGCATCATCAGCAAACAATCACATCCTGCAATTAACGTTGTTACCGAGATCGTTTATAAAAATTAGGAAAAGAAGTGGTCCTATTACACTTCCTTGAAGAACGCCAGAAGTAACATCCAGCTTAGAAGACACTTCCCCATCAACAACGACATACTGTGACCAACCAGAGGTCTTTACGTGCTATTGTCCTATATGGACTTTTGCTTGCTCTAGGAGTACTAGAACTTTCTTTTTCCACTCTGTAACAAGTCTGTATACTGACATTGCACTGTGTCCAATCCTTCGGGAGATTTCAAGATGTCATGCATCAATTTCAAACACACCAATTCTCCTACTTCTCTCACAAACTTCTGGGTGTAGAGGGTCATTACACTTCGCCTTGGCATACTTGGTCAACAAGAACTTGTGGACAAAAATGTGTCGTGTTACAGCACACTGTTTACCACTTATACGCTAAAATATAGCAAATTTGCATAATGAACAGCCTCGTAATTCTCATACTATTACATGTAAAACTTTCAATTTTCAATCATTTAATGCTCTTCTTCGGGCCAAATTTCATAAATTTACCACAACTCCGTAAGGGTGTTACACTTTTAATTTCCGCCACCGTAGAATTTAAATTACATTAAGTTTGGGTTATATCATATAAATGGGATTTATTCTAAAATCAAGGGACTGTAAGTAGATTGCAAGTTGGAAGCACCGAGAAATACTTAGTCTCTGAAGTATTTCTGTTCTGTTATTGGCTGTTAACTTCTCGACTAGTTTAAAAATCACCAATCGATCTTGGTGGGTGAATGGTTGTTCTGACATTCTGGAGGACATTGTTTCATATATCCGTAAGGTTATTCAGATTTCCATGGATTTCCTGAAATCACTCCAAACGAATGCCGGGAAGATCGCAATGAATATAACCACTATGCAAAAGTACTGGAGAACAGACTGAGAGAAAGAAGAATTGAAAATTGGGAGGAAAAAATTGTCAAAACCGTGGCCGAATTCCTTCCCTTTCCTTGCCCCGCAATCTGTCGCGGTTCTAATGACCTCGAAGGAGACGAGACGGAACAAAAACATTGTCACCCTCTGGAAAATCGGCAGTTTTCTATTACCCCAGGAATATTTTTGTAGATTTGACTTCTTTAAATCATTAATTTTAAATTTATATTAACGCGAAATTTGTGCATTCATTTTGAAAATAAAGTTGTTTGATTGACTGAAACATGTGCAAACAAATAAAGGTATTACCCGTAGCTAATAAGTAGCTGTTTCAAATAAATGTAGTAAGAGTTCGGTATAATGTGGTATAATGAACTAAAACTCGAATTGAAACTGGCTCAGTAGTTTTTTATTATTATTATTGAAAATGAACTTGTTCTGTTTTAATGATACTCATGACTAAGTTTTAAAACATATTGTGGAAAAATCAAGCGTAAGGTTACCTTGAGACTGGTCAAAAGCAATAGCAACACATAAATCACTACTAGCACACAGAAGCACAGCGTAATCATCGTCCAAACTCAGTGGAGTGGCGCGGCCTAAAGGAGCACTCCATCATCGGTGGATCGTAGGAAGCCCATTGTTCAAATTATATTTTCTGTAGTTTGGCGCGAATTCGTGGAAAATAGACCCGAATGCGAAGCCAGAGTGCTAACCGCTCACCAACCACGCTTGGTACAATTACTTCATTTACAGAGTGGACTACCGGAATTATGGAAGCTGTTTTATTTTGTGTGACCATTAATAGCGGATGGATGTCCTAACAATTTCATAGCATAAAAGACTGTGTTCCACAGGACACTAAGCTTTGAATACGTTTATTACCATCCTTAACATACAGTGGTTGGCTAAGATTTAATATCTAAAATAATGACTAGCGTATTTTTTACGGGAACCTTTGTGGCACTGGGAACATTATTACGAACAAGACCTTATCAATCTAACTCAAAGCCGCATTCACCAACCTAGCGGCAATGGCCGATCTATCAATGCCCGAGCCGAGGCAAAAACTGAGAGACTGCCGCCCCATCGAATATTATTTTGCCATCCCCATTGTTGCAAATACCGACACACAGTATAGCCGCCCCACATTGTTGTCGTTGCCCATGGTGGTAGTAGAGAAAGGTCGCCGCGACATAAAGCCTAGCAGTCGCATTTTATCATTTTAATGTTAATAAATTCAGTTATTAAATTAAATCAGGTAAAACTTTTCAGTAACCATAACATAACCATTCATGGTTCAATTATGGTTGCCAACCGTCCATGGGCGCCGGAAGAGGGATGCAAGGAGGTACACTTGCACTCCCCTGCTATGAAAGAAAATACACAGAAAAAGCTTAAGAAATAAAAAATTTATTATTAAATTCACTGTTTGAATAATAACTTAAGGCGCCTAGGTTGTGGTCCAAATTTGTTCAACACCTTATCAATTAATTCAATTAATACCGGTAAGTGTTAAATATAATGTATAAAAAAAAAAAAAGATGCACCCCCCTTAAAGTAATGCCGCCGGCGCCCATGCAACCGTCCTGTTCTAACTTGATTTGTCCTTGTCCGGTTCACTACATGTGACCGGACACAAAATGTCCGGTTATTAAATTTTTTTAAAAAAATTCCGCGTTGATGGTATCTCAGATGTGTATGAAGTTAACAAGGTCGCCGCGTCTCGCTCCTTATTCTCCCATCCTCTGAATGCAATTCAACTGTTTCGTCCTGTGTTCAAAAGTTTGACATTTTGTCGCATATCTGATTATTGTGAAGCGATTGGTATATTGTTTGTTACCTAAACTATGTCGAAAACGGAACGTCGTGTTCGTTTTACTAGCGGAGTGTGAAACAATGAATAGTGCTTCTAATTTGTATGTTACAAATACATAATGAATGAGTTACCAAAGAAAATACATAACGTAATTGTCGCTTCAGAAACGAGTGGTTGTCAAATTACAGACTTAAAACTTGGCTGCATAAGGAAAACGATTTTACCGCATATTGCAAAATTTTTCAAATTACTTCCACTGTGAAATTTTATAGCATAAAGGAAGTGAAATGTTTTCTTCCCCAGAGGTTTTTGTTATTTTTTAGTTCACGACTGTCATAATTATTATTTGCACCATAAATTTTACTTTTTATAACATAAACCCCCTCTCCTGGATATCTGAAAAAGTCAGCATTTGTCCGGTCATGGAAATCTGAAAAGTTGGCAACTCTAGGTTCAATCTGTGATAAAATTAATATTATCGAGTGGAGCCTTAGTGGCTGTTTGTACCTCCAGTTAATTAAACCAGTAAAATTAATTGCAAACCATCAAGCATTACACACATTAAAATTTCAGTGAATCAGTGATCATTGCTGTGCCATTCAAGATGGTTTACTAGTAAACTATTTACTAATTTACTTTAGTGACAAATATCTAGTAAATGAGTTAACAATTGGCCCTCATAGGAGAAATATGCGAGCACAATTCTTATTTTCTGTTAAACTGCTACAAAGTACTGTAGTCAGTGGCCATTACAATATATATATATATATTTACCTGGAGGTTGCTTTCTGGACTGGGGGCATTGATACATAATTAATGTGTTGTCTGCAGTTCGGCAGCGACGTCGCAGTAAGTCCAGCTCGGCGGCGGGCACCAGTCGCAGCAGGACGCCTTCCACGTCCAGCGGCCGCACCACTCCCAGGTTTCATAATAATTATAATAATATTTAATAAAAATTGCAATGGAGCACACACTTCGGTGGCGATTTCCCTACATATCCATCTTCCCCCGTTCCCCTACAAATTTTAACTTTAAACAATTTCAACATTTTTGTTAAATTATTCATCATTTCTCTTGGTAACTTATTCCAATCCCTGACACCCTTACCTAAAAAAAGAATCTTCCTACACCCTTGTGCCTGAAATAGTGCCAGCTTCAGTGATGGTCTTCTTTTCCCTTCCATGCATTAATTTTCATTCTTACACCAATATCTTTCCATGCCTCATCACCAAAACACTTCTTGTACACTCCTATGACCCTCTCTACCCTCCTCCTGTCTTCCACTGAATCCCATTCCAGCTCTTTTATCATATGCACCCTCTCCAACTCTGTATTTGATACTTAAAATGTGGGTCCCATACTACACCATATTCAAGCAATGGTCTGACCAAAGTTTTGTAACCCAGTTTACTTCTCTCACGTATCCCTTCATCACTCTCCCCAAGTGCAGAATTTTGAAACCTTTTCCTACTACCTATCCAATATGTCCTGCGCAGTTAAGCTTGTTGCCAAGATATTTACATTTCAAGTCTTCAACAAGCAGTTCTTTCCTCATGGTATAACCATGATCAACCTATAGTTTATTTGTGTACCTAATGCGCTGACTGTTATTTGCATTTATCTCAATGCTATGTTTACCAACCCAACTAGATATTCTGTCCAGATCACCCTGGAGCTGTTTAGTCCTCTACTGTTTTGATCATTTTATATAGCATTATGTCATCTGCAAATAATCTAATATCTGATCACAATTATTCATTAGAATAATGACTAGCAATAGTCCCAATATGCTACCCTGTGCCACTCCCATTTTTACTTCCAATTCTTTTGATATTGCTTTTCCTACCCTAATTTTCTCTTTTCTAGCTTATAAAAATCCTTCTTACCAGCAAATCACTTTATCATCCACTCCAATAGTTTTTACCTTACTTACTACCATTTTATGGGTCACTCTGTCAAAAGCCTTTGATAGATCTAGTGCTACACTATCAATTTGGCCTCCCTTGTCTATTTCATCTGAAATATCTTACATACAACACAATCATTTCCCATAGATTCCAATATAAGAGACTAACAGTGGCGGATCTACAAATTTGCCGAATCGGGGAAAAAAACTTGAGATTGACACCCCTTCAAACATGAATTTGTCGCCCGGGGCATTACAGAGCTATTCTTTGATTTTGCCGCCCCCTGATGGTTGCCGCTTGGGGCAGTAGAGCTTAAAAAAAAAAGTCACCGCCACACATATTTGCCATTTACTGCTCCTTCAAACATGATTTTGATGCCCCCCTGAAATTGTCGCCCGGGGCAAGCGTCCCGGTTTTACCCCCCCCCCCCCCCCCTAGATCCAGCACTGGAGACTAACTCTATTGGACGTGGAAAGTAGTCAATTTACAGATAAAAAAATTGCATAATAAAATATATACATATTCCAAAAGATGTAACACGCACAGGTATGCTGTGGCTTAACATTAATTACATCAACTATATTTACACAAACTGCTGGCAATTATTTTGTAGTTACCTTAGAAATAAATACTTCAAAGGAGTTAGTTCTCAATCAAAAATTCTTTTAATTTTTTCCTGAGTTTAATTCTTATAATCTGCTAGACATTTAAGTCATGTTGGGAGTTTATTGAAGATATACAAGGAGCAGTCAAAAAGTACCAGGAATTCTGTCATAGCATTGGCATTAGTGATCAATTATTATGAGTTTGACAGGTCTGAACTGGTCATAACAGGCAGTGTGACTGCAGTGTAGCTGAAGGTAGGTCTGTGTGGTAATCAGTTGGCGTGATGTTACAGTTTGAGCAAAGAGCGAACATCAAATTCATGTGCAGATTAGGGAAATCTGCTTTAGAGACTTTGTTAGTCTTACAAACAGTTTACAGTGATGATTTGTTAAAGAAAACGGCCATTTACGAGTGGTTTTCAAGATTTAATGGTGGACAGGAATTGCTGGAAGAAGAGAGTTGCAGTGGGAGACCTTCAACCTCCAGAAATGAAGCAATGGTCGAGCAAGTGAAACAGTTAATCAGATCAGACTGAAGAATGACCATCGACGAGTTGGCACAAGAAGTGGGGATCTCTCATGGATCCATTCACTCAATCCTGTCAGATGATTTGAAGATGAAACGTGTCACTGAAAAGTTTGTCCCGAAGCTGCTGAATCCAGATCAAATGGAAACTCGGAAGTTGACTGCAGCCGAATGTTTTGAAAAAAGCACAGAGGACCCAACGTTTCTTCAGACAATCATTACTGGTGACGAGACTTGGGTGAACGCTTACGACCTGGAGACAAAGATGCAATCATCAGAATGGCACACAACGTCCTCTCCTTGACCAAAGAAATCGCATCGTGTCAAATCCAAAACAGAAGTGATGCTCATTGCGTATTTCGACAATTAAGGTCTGGTGCACTATGAATTTCTGCCAGTTGGACAAACTGTTAACAGCCCTTTTTGCGTGCAAGTTTTGAAAAGGCTGAAGGAAGCAATCTGAAGAAAACGTCCTGGCAAATGGCAAGGAGGATGGTCACTGCATCACGATAATGCTCCCTCACATGTATCAATTGTTGTGCAGACATGGCTTGCAGAAAAAAACAGTCCAGTCATCCACCAGCCTCCCTACTCACTGGATTTAGTGCCATTGGATTTCTGGCTCTTTCCCTACGTGAAAATGGACCTCAAAGATAACCGTTTTGCCACCGTAGCACCGGCTGTACTTCGGAAGGTACCAAAACAGGATGTTCATCATTGTTTCCAGCAATGGATGGAGTGGTGGAGCAAGTGTGTGTTCAGAAGGAGCCTTCTTTGAAGGAGATACGTAAATATGTAGTTATCTTTGGTTAATAAAGATTTACAATGAAATTCCAGGAACTTTTTGACTGCCCCTCGTATATCCCTGAATATTGGACTTCTTTTTGAACAAATGACACTTACTTGTGATCATTGTGAAGATCATTTTTAGTTTTAGTGCCAAAATTGTGAATTTTACTATTTGTTTCAAACAGTATAATCTGTGACTGCAAAGGACATTAATCTGTAAGTATAGGATGATTCTTATTGACATTTAAGACCCTCTGTAGTGACATAGATGACATTGAGATAAGTAATTTGATAAAGGACACAGTCTCAAATGTCAGTAAATACCTTTAAAATGGCGCACAAAATTTAATATGACCTGACCATTTGACAATCCTTGAGCTGCCGTGAATGAATCAGCAACCTTTTTCTTTACACATAGTCTTACAAATGTGATCGGAAGCGCTCAGAAAGTTTGTTGCTGAACTGAGCAGGCTGGGGCAAAATTGGTATTACAACATTTTATTTATCTGATTTTGTTCACTCAGTCATTGTTTCCTGCATAATTGTGGAAATCAGTAAATACATTTCTTCTAATCTACAGCAGTTTTGACACATCTTCATGAATAAATAGGTATATATTGTTCCTTCATCTGCATATCACAACACTAGTAAGTAAGTAGTCTGACCAGGCAACAGGAACAGTTTAACCTTAGAAAAATTTCAGATAATTCTTTCTTCTTGTGTTGTCATGCCTGATTTCGGACATAGCTGGCTACCATGGAGAACTCCATGGGAACTTTCTTGGGAAAATAAACTTTGGTGGTTTCCCATTCGCTTACTCATTTTGTATGTATTATTGTAAGTGTGGATGACTGTATGTTCGGTGTAGGGTGTGAAATGAAAGTTGAAGACCGAGCATGGTGGGTGAGTGGCTAATGCTCTAGCCTCGCATTCAGGAGGACAGCGATTTGAATTCCCCATCTGGGCATCCAGATTTGGGCTTTCCATGATTTCCCCAAATCACTCCAGGTGATTACCGAGATGCATCCTTCAAAAGGCCATTGCCGAATTTCTTCCTGTTCCTTGTCCCCAGTCCCTTCTCACCTTTAATGACCTTGATGTTGATGAAGCATAAATCTACAAGCTGCCAGTGATTCTCCCATCAAAATCGGTACACACACTAAACGTGTTGCATTTAAATTATTTACACTTGTTAATAGCTGAAAATTGTGCCATATTCTAGAAGATTTTAGTACATTCAGAACATTCTAGTACACCCTAGAAGATTATACAGAGTTTTTAGAACACTTTGGTTGAAATATGAAAATACCTTAATGCAAGATGGGAGACTCAAGGCTACTACCACACAGAAACACCAGGGCCAGATTAAGACAGTGTGGGGCTCGTAGCACATGTGAAGAAGAGGCCCTTGATTTTAGCCATCTGTGGGAAAATTGTAGAGCTAAATTAAAAAAAGTCACCCATCTAGCCTAGGTATGGGGCCCCCTGGAAGGCGTGATGCCGCCCCAGAAGGTGCGAGGCCCGTAACATTTGCTACCTCCTGCTACTTGGTTAATCCGGTACTGGGAAACACCAGCAGTCAGCTCTAGGTTGCTGTGGCTGCAAAGTGAAATTTTGGGACACACACTTCTTTGGTTGAAAGATAATGCCCAAGGTTGACCACTTTCTAATCTACAAGAAATGAATTTCGATATTAAATTCTTTGTGTGCAGTTTCATCACTTGCCTACTTTTGCCTCTTAAAAATTTTAAATTCTTTCAATGTTTCTGATTATTTTTTCAGCACTTCCCCTGGTAATTTATTCCAGTTCATGATTTTCCTTGATCACAGAAGATAACGTTCCAACTCCTTAAATGAAGTGCCAGCTTGTGGCAATGATAATCTCTTACCATCCATGTACGACCTCTAATTTCTCCACCAACATCCATTGAAACCTCCAATGCCTAATAGAATCCCTGCACTCTTTTCACCAGCTTTGTGTCTTCCAGTGACTCCAAATCCAGTTCATTTATTATAACAGTTACTGATTGTGACCCATGTGAATGTGCACAAACAAATCTAGCTTTCTTTCAATATAAACATTATGAGAGAAAGTGTATAGAAACTGGTATGGGCAGTATTACTATAGATATATTAATGATACTGTGATACAACACTGTACCATACCTTGAAATCTTATATACAGGGTGTCCACAAATGAATATCGGTGTTTTAATGCTTTATAAGATTTATTACATTATCCTTACAGTTATAAATGATATGTCAAATGAAAGAGCAACTCAAATAGTTTTGTTCGTTGGCACTAGTGCGCATGTGCGTGAAATGTTTCCGCTGCGATCTGCTAGAATGCGGTAGTAGCAAAGATGGCGACTAGTGAAGAGAAAGCATTTTGTGTTTTACAGTTTGCAAAGACTGAATCTGTAGTTACTGTGCAGCGTGCGTTCCGCATTAAGTTCGGGCGTGATCCTCCAAGTGACAATAACATCCATAGATGGTATCATCAGTTTGAAGATACAGGCTGCCTTTGTAAAGGGAAGAGCGTGGGACAACCAAGAGTTAGCGAAGAGACTGTTGAGCGAGTGAGAGAGTCGTTCACTCGTAGCCCAAAGAAATCTGTTCGGAAGGCTAGTCACGAATTAGAAATTTCTAAGTCGACTGTTTGGAAAGTTTTAAGGAAACGCTTGCAACTACGTCCTTACCGTTTACAGTTGTTACAGGCTCTAAAGCCTGCAGACCATGGTTTACGTGCCAAATTCGCTAACGAAATGTTGTTACATGACAATGAAGATTTTCTACAACATGTTGTCTTCAGTGATGAATCGACCTTTCACCTCAGTGGACATGTTAACACTCATAATGTGCGGATGTGGGGCTCAGAAAATCATCAAGAGATCGTACAAGTGCAACGAGACTCCCCTAAAATCAATGTTTTTTGTGCCGTATCCCGGCGGAAAGTTTACGGATGTTTCTTTTTTGATGAACCGACTGTAACTGGTACTTTTTACCTTGATACACTAGAGCAATGGCTCTTCCCTCAGTTGGAACAATATGAACCAGAGAACTTCATTTTCCAGCAAGATGGTGCGCCACCTCACTGGCATAACGAAGTATGCGGTTGGTTGAACGTAACTGTACCCGACTGCTGGATTGGCCGCAAGGGGCCCAATGACAGAGCTTGCTATGCGTGGCCTCCACGTTCACCTGACCTAACGCCATGCGATTTCTACCTTTGGGGTTTCATCAAGGATCGTGTGTATGTGCCTCCGTTACCAGCCGACCTCCTTGAATTACGACAGAGGATTGAAGCAGCTGTTGCAACAGTTACTGAAGACACACTGCTCGACGTTTGGGAAGAACTCGGCTACAGACTTGATGTGTGCCGTGTGACAAATGGTGCCCACATAGAACACTTGATAGCTTGTATATAAAACTGTTTGAGTTGCTCTTTCATTTGACATATCATTTATAACTGTAAGGATAATGTAATAAATCTTATAAAGCATTAAAACCCCGATATTCATTTGTGGACACCCTGTGTATAAAAATCTCGCGTCACGATATTTGTTTGAGATGAACTCTGAAACTGCTTAACTGATTTTGATGAAATTTGGATTATTGTGTGTAATTTGATCCAACTTAAAAGATAGGATAGTTTTTATCCTGATTATTGACCTAAATATTTATTATTGCGAATTACAAATGGAGGTGGGTAGAGGACAAGGAATGGAAAGACCATAAATTAATTCTCGCAGTCAAAAATTCACAGCAGCAGTTTATAAAAATCTCGCGTCACAATGTTGGTCCGAGATGAATTCGCACTTAACCCTGCCATTACTTCCAGCACAGCTTGCTGTGTAATGTGAAGTATGCCAGAACATTTCCATGATTCGGATTCCATGCTAAACTGTAGGTCCCTTGTATATGGCAGGATTAGCGGGTAAGGTTAAGGCGGCTACAACAGGGGCGGAATATGCAGCCAATAGAAACCCTGCCACCGAAATTATTATTATAGATCCATGCGTTTCTAGGTGTACACTATTTTACATCATATTGATCCCACAGGGGATATTTTACATTAAGTAAAAAAAAAAATGCTTTCGTTTCTCCTTAATTTTAACTCTGATAGTCTTTACCAATTACTTTTGAAAATGTTTTTATCTTTATTAGTGAATATTAATTTGACAACATTAGGGAGTTTATAATAACATTGCTGAGTCACAGCAATGCGTGACCGGGTCAGCTAGTATTATATAGATTGAGTCTGGAGACTGGGTGCATATTGGAGGACTAAAAAAATGCCATGGACAAAGTAGTGGGTAAAACTGGAGTTACATAATAGGATTTGAACTGAAGGTTGAGAGTAACTAGAGATTGATCTTTGAAAAATATCTACCTGGATACCTCAACAGGGAATAAAGATAAATGTAAAAAATAATAAGATTATTAGGTACATAGATTGTAAAATGAAGCTTTTGTAATATTAAAAGTTGGGGCAGAATTTGCTTGCTGAAATCATAAGTATTACATTTCATTTGATAGTAAAATAAACATAGGATGCTTTAGGAAGGATGTTGGGAATCATTTCAAAATCTTACATTTTTAATTAGCATTAGGAAGGATTTTGGGAATCACTTCAAAATCTTACATTTGTTGGAGAAGCTACAGGGAAACTGGGATTCGTAACTTTCAGACCACTGCTTAAGTATGGTTGGGTGATATGTGATCCACATTATAGGCATCAAATACAGGTTTTGAAGGGTCTGAAAAGGAGAGTATGTATAGTTTATTTAGAATCTAGGAACATATATAATAAAACCACTGGGCTCATTCATTAGAAGATAGGTGAAGAGTATGCTGGCAGCATCAAATATCTATATTCCTGATGAGTCCTGTATGTACAATTGATAGAATAATTTGTAGCAATATGTGGAAGAGAGGAGAGGAGCATGATCACAGACTAGCACTTGATTTTAGACATAAAGGAGTCGGAAAATTTTCATTTCTAAATAAAGCAGTTGGGGACTGAAATAAATTACAAAATAAAATGTTAAACAATTTAACTCTGACACGAAGAATTAAAAATAAAAATTTTAAAAGTTAAAAGTAAGTATGTTTTTGAAATATCTATAAGAGCAAATGTTCCATTGCAATTAAATTTATCCACAGATTCAAAATTCGCAGGTTTATACAATCGGTACCGGTAGTCCTTAACATAACAGTATATTCAGTTTTTTATGTTAACCATATATGTGATAAATTTCAAGGAAAATGATGTAAAGTGTAATGAATAAAATTTAACTCTTTTAAACAACAATAAACAAAAGAACACAAGTTTGAAAGTTTTCAAAGCTGACCATTTGAATTGTTTTAAAACATCAGTTGTTTTAAAAGAAGAAATGATTTTATACTTAAAAAGAACTTAAACTGATTAAATATAAATTCATCATTAACACAAGCAAAGAAGTCTCATTTTTCACTGTGAATTTGATTATTATTTCCAGTTGTTCTTCACATCTGAATGGAAAAGTGTTATCTGATGAGAATCTTGTATCTACTCAGGAACATATAAAAAAGTCAAGAAGGAGGCCCAACATGTAAGTAAACAAATTTTATACCATAAACAGAAGAAATTGTTGATTTATGACACACACGTTGAAATTGGGTAGTAAACCAGAACCAATTTGTATTCACTGATTTTATAATCTGGTATAAAATTTTCATAGTTTGAGCTACAAATTGCTATCACTTAGCTATGATGTGCAAATAAAAATTATAAACACTAAATTTTACTTATGCATAATGGGGGATCTTGAGTGTCTAATGCATATATAACTGAAATAATTGAAAAGTAAAAATGATTGAAGTGTTTATAATTTTATCATTCTCCCTCATTATCAGAAATAATCTACATCCAAGTGTAAAATGTTGTGATTCTTAAGACTTCCGTGGCCGTCTTTGTACATGATTTATATCTTTACGGGCTATGCCACATCGTTTATTAGATTATCTAAGCTTTCAGCTGTTATACTCCAGCCTTCTTCAGAGAATTTGTTTACATTTATGTTCACATAAGTCACCAAGCATCGCAAAGGAAAAGGCCACTATCTTAGTTGATGTTGTTGGAATTCCTTAAGATTTCTGCTGCCTGTTTAAGTGGGTGGAGGTGCGAATCATGTATAAAGCTCATTGCAAACTTGGCCAGTCATTATCCAGTATTAAAGACAGATTGCACCCACACCAGCTTACGAGTGTTTACGAAATCCCCTGCAGCTGTGGCAGTGTATACATCAGCGAGACAGGTGGCAGAGAGACTTAAAGAACATATCCACCACTACAAATATAACAACAGCGACAAATCTGCCATCATTTGCCATGCTATTAACACTGGGCATGAAATAAAATTTCAAAACACAAGGCTAATGTGGAAAGAAGACCAGTGGTGGCCTCAATGTGTGAAAGAGGCAGCAGAAATCGTAAGGAATTTCAACATCATCAACAAAGATAGCGGCCTTTTCCTATGCGATGCTTGGTGACTATTGCTATTTGAACATAAATATAAACAAAATCTCTGAAGAAGGCTGGATTATAACAGCCAAAAGCTTAGATAATCTAATCTAAATGATGTGGCATAGCCCATAAAGCTATAAATCATGTGAAATGTTGTATTTAAAATTTTGATTTAAAAATAAATAACTGAATTTACAAGTTTACACTTGATAAGCATCCTAATCTAGAAATTTAAAGATGCAAAATATACTTCTCTACAAAAAAAATTGAAATGCCCAGAAGATATTGTCAGATGTCACTACAAATCGTACACATCATTGGCTGGTATGCAAGTGATTAGTTTTGCAATTCTCTGTGGCAGTTAGAATGACCATTAATATTGATAATGTTTATTGTTGTTGCCAGGCCTGGTAGGGTATGTAAGGTGCATGGTGATTACTATGAAGTATTGTCTATCAACAACTGATAGTTCTGTGGATCTCCATTTGGCCGGCTGTTCAGATCATACAATATCCAGATTTGTGGTGCATTCCGATGTGATAGTGGCTAGATATTGAACTGTGTGAGAATATGAGAGCAGCCTTACTAATAAAGATTCCAGTTGACCACATCTGAACACTCCAAGGGGGGATTGCCACATTTGCAACTAGCAGAATTTAGGTTTTTTGCAGATTATATAATGGTATACAATAGGAACAAAGCAGATAAAGACTGAGCAGCTGCAGGGTGACCTGGATAGAATAGCTTATTCGATACATTGATAAAAAAAAACAAAAAAAAACAAAAAAAAAAACTAAAGGTTAATTATGATTATAGGGTGGGGTCAGAAATGCTTGTTGAATGCTTGGCATAACGTTTGACAACAAACTCAACTGAAAGGAGCACATTGGGCAGGTGGCAGGAAAAGGCTACAAAATCCTTCATTTACTGGAGAGGGTGGTGAGAGGATGTACCAGAGAAGTTAGGAAATTGGGTTACGAAATGTTAGTCAGACCATTGGTTGAATATGGTGGTGTAGTTTATGACCCACATTTTGGTTATCAAATACAGGAGTCGGAGGATGTGGAAAGATGAGCTAGATTTTTTTGTGCTAATTATTGCAGGAACCAGTCAGTAACTGATATGATAAAGGAGCTGGATTGGGAGTCATTGCAGGAAAGGAGGAGGGTGAAAAGAGTGCTGGGAATGCACAGGACATATGTTGGTGATGGGGCTTGGAGGGATATTGGTCAAAGAATTATGAATAGTGCATGGAATGAGAAAGGTGAACATGACCACAAGCTGGTGCTCGATTTCATGTCTAAGGATGCGGAAAATTTTCTTTTGTTGATAAGTGTGTCAGAGATTGGAACAAATTACCAAGTGAAGTAATGAATAATTTACCAAAATCACTTAACGAATTTCAAATTAGAATTTGTAAATTTGAAAAGTAAATGGGGGAGGAATTTAACACTCCAATTATAAAAGAATTTAAAAAAAAAAATAGTATAAAAAGGGGTAGTTAGAAGACATGGGGAATTGCCGCCGCAGTGTTAGCTCCATCGCATTAAAGTTAATAATAATAATAAGTGTGGATTACAAAGAGAGAAATTGACAAAATATTAATAGTTGATTTACTGTCCAAAATGAAAAATACATTTAACTTGATCATTCCCATAAATACTATTGTTCAAATTTAGTTATCTAATGAGCCATAATTACAGATATCTGGTTGGTTAAAAATATGCAGAATCAAATGAATGACATAAAATTTGGTAAAATCTTAGTCTAATGAAATGAATCTTTACTTATGAGTTATGTAGTAATCATAACCTTGGATATTAAGTTAATGAAACAGAATGACTTAGGTCCAAATCCTAATAAAGATAGCCACATTTTTAGCTTCCATAATTTCATAAAATCACTGCAGCTTCAATAAGCCGGTAATAAGTTGAGCCTTGCTTTTAAATAAGCACAGCCTTGAGAATAGGATGTGCCATGTGCCAGATGACTAAAAAAAAGTAGAAACAATCAGATAACAACTCTAGTCTCATTCCAAGAAAATACTTTATTACGTTTGAAGTCACATTCTTTCATAATTGTTAGTTTTTTTTTTAATACCTATCTATGAATAAGCTGAGAGAAAGGGTAAAAAAATCCTTAAAACAAAGATGTTTCAATTGGATATTTACCTTACCTGCTTCTCGGATATTTTCTTACAAATTTATGAAAACCTGTGCACTAAATTTTATTTCACTAGTACGAGGGTGAATCAAATATAAACAAGACTTTATTTTTAAAAATATTATTTTTATTTTAAGTGCAAAAAAGTACATATCTTATTTTTCTACGTAATCTCCTGCTTTAGAAACACATTTTTCCCAGCGGATAGGCAGCTTCCCAATTCCTTCCATGTAGAAAGATGCAGGTCGTGTCTGCAGCCAATTGCGCACGTAGGCTTCCACCTCAGCATCACTGTTGAATTTTTGGCCTCCCAAAGCTTCCTTGAGAGGACCAAACACATGAAAGTCACAGGGTGACAGGTCTGGACTGTAAGGAGGGTGGTCCAGTGTCTCCCACCCCAGTTTCTCCAATTTTTCCCTGGTTAAGGCTGCTGTGTGGGGGTGAGCATTGTCATGGAGAATAACCACTTTCCTCATCGGTAGGTCTCGTATTTTGCGGCGATATGCAAGTCGGACCTCACTCAAAATGTCGCAGTAGTAGACCGCATTGATTGTCCTGCGCTCATGCAAAAAATCGAGGTGCAGCAAACCACGCTGGTCAAAAAAAAACCGTAGCCAAAACCTTGCCAGCCGATAGTCGTGACTTGGCTTTCACTGGTCCAGGTTCTCCTTTTTTTCTCCACTCCATACTCGCTTGTTTGGACTCAGGAGTGTAGTGGTGCACCCAAGTTTCATCACAGGTGATGATGTGAGTCAGAAATGGGTCCCCTTCTTCCCAAAATCGTGCCAGAAGACGCTCACACACCTGAAGTCGATTCAATTTCTGTTCTGCTGTGAGAAGGCGAGGAACCCACCTGGCGCACACCTTACGGTACCCAAGATCCTCTGTGAGTATGGAGTAAGTGCTCCCATAACTTATTCCGACCTTACTTGCAATTTCAGAAGTGGTAAGACGCTTGTCATCTTCAATAAGCCGTCTAACACAGCTGATGTTGTTCTCTGTAATGCTGGTGCGGGGTCTGCGATTATGGCTCTCATTTTCAACATGATGACGACCATCCACAAACTGTTTATGCCATGCAAACACTCTGGCTCGCGACAGTGTCTCTTTCCCGAACTGGGCAGTCAATCTCCTCAAGATTTCTGCCGGTTTTACGCCTTCTGCAGCGAGAAACTTGATTATAACACGTTGCGCAATCGACGAGTGTACCTCTTGCTCCGACATCGTGACGGTTGGCAATGAGCGAGTCGAGGGGGGGGGGGGCTAACGGTCTTCCCCCACTCCTGACAAACCTACCTATCGCCAAACGAAGCGGGAACGTTCTCCCACCACTATTGCGCCCGAACGGCCGAAAGTCTTGTTTATATTTGATTCACCCTCGTATATAGCACCATTGCATTTATTTTTTAAGCAGAATAATACAAGTGTCATCAGAACTGCAATTCTAAGTTTGATTACATCAGTAATCTAATTTCCAACATCTGTGTTAAACTTCTTTCATCATAACAAAATGTTCCTCACAATTATTAACAATATCAAGTGTAAAAGATATTATTAAATAAACTTTTACTCCAGCTTACAGCTTAATTTAAATGCTGCTTGATGGAAATGATAGTATTGCATGAATTAATGAATTGGCTCCAACTAATACAATGCTACTTGTTAGCCACTCATTCTTCTGACTCCAGGTTTTTGGATATTTTGTTACCTCTTATATCACTTTAATTTGATAAATGTTATCCTTTTTGAAGCAGTTTTTAAAACAGCTTTATGTTAATGATAACACCAACATTATAAAGATGAACAATTTGGGCAACCATTTACCATCACTTTACAATTTTCTTCAAGATTATAGTTGAACTGTCAGTTGAACTATCTGATTATACTTCTTGGACTCTGTGCTGCACTATTTTAAAAATGCCATGAAAATAATTCTAGTAGTTTGTGAGTCACAGACAACAAAACAAACCAAACACTTTGTGAATTCCTCAGCTTTCTGGCTTTGCAGAAAAATTAAATATAACGCAAAAAGTTTAACTTTCTGATTCTAAAATAAGTTAAGATAGTTCATAACTCTGGGAGAAAATACAACATAGCATTCCAGAAGACTCTGTCCTTGAACAATTTTGTTTTTTATATATATCATGGCATATTCCTAACAGATATGATAAAAGAGATGGAATGGGATTCATTGGAGGATAGGAGGAGGGTAAAATGGGTCATGGGAGTGTGCAGGAGTATATTGGTGATGAGACATGGAAAGATATTGGTGTAAGAATGAAAAGTAATGCATGGAAGGGAAAATATGACCATGACCACAAGCTGGCTCTAAATTTTAGGTACAAGGGTGTAGGAAGATTCTCTTTTTTAGATAAGGGTGTCAGGGATTGGAATAAGTTACCAAGAGAAATGATGAATAATTTAACAAAGGTGCTAAATGAATTTAAAGTTGAAATTTGTAGAGGGCAAATGTAGGAGGGTGCAGGAAAGAAGGGAAAGGTGGGTGTTGCCACCTGAGCATGAACTCAAATACAATTAAATCAACTTATCCGACAATTTTATTTGCAGATGACACTAACGTCATACTCGGCGTATATTATTAAACATGACATATTTCACATCCCATTGGTCCTTGCTCAGCAGCGATCTATAGAACAAGATCAATAACACATATTAAAAAAAGATATCCATTTTACTCCTGTAATCCCATGATGCCAGAAGTTTGTGTGAATTGTAGTCTACAAAAAACACATTTTTTTGTTAATGCCTCAGCTTCCTGATGTTGGATCAGCATTGTAAAACCATATTTTCATTATGGAACTCAGTTATACAATGTTCAAAACTGCATGAAAATCTGTCCAGTAATTTTTGGAATGAGAGTTAATTTTTGCAGTCGAAATGTTTATAGAAAAGCATATATGGAAGTTCAAGCGACACTGTTATCACTTCTTTTCACCAGTCTCTTGCCTAGTTTAATGCAATCCCCCATGACTTCCTATTTTGCACTAACATCTTCATCTTAGCAAACCCCTTACAACCTAGGTCCTCAATTATCTACCTCATTATTATAGTTTTTGTCTACCTCTAAAACTGTTTTCTTAAATTGTTCCCTCAACTAACTAATTAACTAATGCTTCATGACTTAAAATGTGAATAACAATCATCGGTCTTCTTTCTTTAAGCCTTTTCTCTTCCTCTCCCATTGCTAAAATGCATTCATTTCCTACTTTACCCATACACTTAATTTTCAGCATCCAACAGCACCACATTTCCAATGCTTCCAATTACTTCTTTCTGGTGTTTTCAAGGTGTGTTTTTCACTTCTATCAATACATACAGTTTCTTTCAAAGTACTAAATCAATACTGAAAACTAAAAGATTCTAATCCATTAAGGGAGAACTCGTCACTAAAGACATTCTACTTTTGAAACTGTTCTTGCTTTTGCCATCAGTCATAATTCTTCTATCAAGTCTGATCTATATATAACAACAATGAGCAGGAAAATGCTTTAAGGCAATAAAACTAAGGAAGGATAGGGAAATATGACCCAACACTTACCACAACCTGGGAATGATGAACACAAAAAAAAACAAGAAATGCGCAATATTTCAACAAACAGCCTTATTTAAGCAGAAGTGAGACACCAGGTGGCATCAGATGTGTACACAGAGCTGGCCGTCTTGTGAATGGCATAACCGACACAGATGGTGGTGTAAGAGGGATTTGGGGAGTGGGGGGGGAGGAAGCTCAAATACAATATCAATAATTGATACTGTTGACGGTATAATATGATTGAAAGTGGTAGACCAATATAATAATAACTGAGTGAAATATAACTCAAATTTTGAAAAACTATAAGTGAAAAATAAAATATAAGGAATATAAGAATAAAAAAAATATAAATAGTACAGATAATAAGACAGACAGTGCAGATAATTATCTCCAATAAATTCCTCTCACCTGATACAGCACTTATCTGTACTAATTATATTTCTTTTATTCTTATATTCCTTACATTTTATATTTCACTTATAGTTTTTCAAAATTTGAGTTATATATGTATCCTCACTCGGTTATTATGATGTTGGTCTACCACTTTCAATGATATTATACCGTCAACAGTATCAATTATCGATACCGTATTTGAGCTTCCCCACCCCCACCCCTCCTACACCACCAGCCGTTTCAGTTACGCCTTCACAAGACTGTCAGCTCTATATACACATCTGACCCCGTCTGGTATCTCACTTTAATTTAATTGCAATGGAGCACAGGCTCTGGTGGCAATTTCCCTACACACCCATCTTACCTCTATCCTGCTCCCACCTACATTTGCCCTCTCAGGGGCATAGCTACTATGGGGCTAGGCGGTGCAGTGCACCGGGGCCCCTACGCTCAGGGGGCCCCCAAGTATACCTCAAGGGGCCCCAAAGCGCATCTCTGGGGGCCCCCAAGTGCAGTTTAGAGGGCCCTCTCGGCAAACTGGCGACCTTTATTTAGCTCTACCGTCGTCTAAAGGGGCCCCTGAGACACAGGAAGACCCCCACTAAGGGCCCTCGCTGCTCATGGGGGCCCCCAACCACTGCTCATGGAGCCCCTAAGGACAACTCAAGGGCCCCCATCCTCAACTCAGGGGGCCCATACCAGCACACGGAACAAAAAAAAGGTCGCCCGTCTGGCCTGAGGGCCCAAAATAAATTTTTTGCACCGGGCCCCTTGTTGACCTAGATATGCCACTGTGCCCTCTACAAATTTTATCTTTAAATTGTTCATCAATTTTCGGTAAATTATTCATCATTTCTCTTGGTAACTCATTCCAACCCCTGACACCCTTACCTAAAAAAGAGAATGTTCACACACCCTTGTGCCTGAAATTGAGTGCCAGCTTATGGTCATGGTCATCTTTTCCCTTCCATGCACTACTTTTCATACCTATTGGAATATCTTTCCATGCCTCATCACCAGTATATGCCCTGTACACTCCCATGACCCTCCTCATCCTCCTCCTGTCTTGCAATGAATCCCATTCCAGCTCCTTTATCATATCCGCCACTGATTGCATTCTGCGATAATTTCCAGAAACAAATCTAGCAGCCCTTTTTTACACCCTCTCCAACTCCTGTATTTGATACGTAAAATGAGGGTCCCATACTACACCACCATATTCGAGCAATGGTCTGACCGAAGTTTTGTAACCCAATTCCTTTACTTTTCTCGTACATCCCCTCATCACTCTCTCCAACAAGTGCAAAATTTTGAAACCTTTTCCTATCACCTGTCCAATGTGTCCTGCCCAGTTAAGCTTGTTATCAAATGTAATGCCAAGATATTTACATTTCAAATCTTCAGCAAGCAATTCTTTCCCCACCTTATATTCATAATTCACCTTTGATTTTTATTTGTGTATCTAATAAACTGACTCTTCTTTGCATTTTCTTTATACCATGTTTACCAACCCATCTAGGTATCCTGTCCAGATCACCCTACAACTGTATACAATCCTCTATCATTTTGATTCTTTTATACAGCATTATGTCATCTGCAAACAATCTAATTTCAGATAGTAAACAATCAACACAATTATTCATTAGAATAATGAATAGCAATGGTCCCAATACGCTACCCTGTGGCACACCCATTTTTACTTCCACTTCTTTTGATACTACATGTCCTACCCTAACTTTCTGTTTTCTACCTTTTAAAAATTCTTCTACCCAGTAAATCACTTTGTCATCCACTCCAATGGTTTTTACCTTATTTACTACCATTCTATGGCTTACTCTCTCAAACGCCTTTGACAGATCTAGTGCTACACAATCAATTTGGCCTCCCTTGTCCATTTCATCTGAAATATCTTGCATATATCCCACCAACTGAGATTCGCATGAATATCCTTGCCTGAACCCATGTTGCCTGCTCGAAAACCACTTACATTCCTTACATATATTTCTGATGTGGTTGCATATCTATCTTTCCATTAATTTACCTACCACTGATGTCAAACTGATTGGCCTTTAATTCTCAACTCTATTTCTCACCCCTCCTATATGTATCGGTACTACTATTGCACTTTTCCAGTCCTGTGGTAAGCAGCAAGTATCCAGACTCAATTTAATAATATTTCAAGTTAAGGTACAATGTCACATCCGGCTATCTTTAAGATATTGTAAGACCCAAGGCTGATACCGGGGTTACAGTATAGCCTTAGTGCCTCAACTTACACTCTTGATGGTGACTCACAGTTCTCTGTAAAACTTACGAAATAATTTTGAATTGACCATGTAGCCTGGATAGTTCAACTTGAATGCTTCAGGTCGCCACAATATTTGTTGACCCACAAATATTGAAAAGGTTATCAGTTAACTACGAAATAACAACAGTTCAAAATTCTTCAAATTTATTCAAACAAAATCAAAAGTTCAAAATAGCATTCTCAAAGTTGATTTGGCGAATCGAACATACGTTTCCAAAAGTTTGCAAGTTGTGGAGAGATGTTAGAACCTACCGAACCCCTTATGGAAATTTACTAGTTCATGTTACCGTTGGAAACCCGCCATATGCCGAAGTCCCAAAATGGCCGACTCGGTAGTGCCAACCTTGACCATCTTCTGACCAACCGCACAGACACTTACACAGCCTATACGCACATTTCAGTTCAGCTCCCGAACTTGTAAAAGATGGCCGTGCCTCTGCGCAGCAGGTTATATAGACTCTCTGACGTCACAGCCGAAACACAGCTTTCTGCTAACACTTAGAAAATTTAGGTCCTAACTAACTCGGTAACCAAACAAATATAAGGAAACTAAAGTGTAACAGTATTTAGACTTTTTTAATAGAGAAATAATGACTATGCAGTGACTAACTTTAAGCATTTAGTTTTGAAATCCTAAGCGTATGATGCGAACTATTTTCAACCCCGGGGAATTACTGTTCTTCTCGAAGTTTCAATATTTCGTCATTTCAATTAAATCACAATCTATTCAAATAATATTATTATCAGCGTGTTCTCCCAAAATTCCTGAGTCTACTGGTGTAACTTTTATTAAGATTGATGCACGGATAGTGAAATTACAGCGTTGGCAAGATTTACAAAATTGCTATGTATGTTTTAATTTAATAACTTTATTTGTATTACTTTTATCAAAAATGTAAAATTACCACAATATTCTCTGTGTTGAATTACGTATTCTGAAAGCTATAATTTTGATCAGCTGTAATAAATTCCTAAACTTGGCACGTGCTTTCGTTGTAAAATAATTTTTAAAATCTTTATAGAATTGGTTCTACTGCATGGAATTGCTCGAAATTAATATATGTGATATTAGATTTTGAGTTCTTTCCGGAAATCTACTTTTTATTTCGAAAGCTTTCTAGGATTTTGTGATAAAAAATGCCAGAAGTGAAGTGCACCTAACGAAGTGTTAAAAAATTGATTTAAGTTATTAATACGTCCAGAAACTACGGAATTTTAGTGAATTTATATTTTAACTGTGTTATTACTTCTTTAAAACTATTTTATTTCATTCACAAGAGTGCAAAAACAGTGAAATACCAAATATTAGAAATCTATTATTTGGTGAATTGAATTATTATGGATTATCATGTTTCAGGTTAGTAGAAAGCTTTTATATTAGTATAGAAAGTTAATTTAGTTGCTTTATTAAATGTTGAGCTACTTTATTGCTCTTAAATCGGTTTAGAAATGACGAAATGCTCCCAAAGTAGAAGTACATTATTTAAAAACTGAATTATTGAAGATTATCTTATTTTCCTTTTATTTAGGGTTTGTTTACTGTTATGCAAAGTTTATTTAGGGCTTTTATTAAATACTGACAGTCCTTACTGCATTTAAATTGGTTTAGAAATGGTGAAATTGAGCTATTGCAAGGTTTATTATTTAGAAATTGAATTTGAGTGAATTAACCTATTTCCTCCCAAGATAATGTTTTCTTACTGTTATAGGAAGTTTATTTAGGTCTTTTATTAACTTTTGAATACCTTTACTGCTCCTAAAAGGGTTTATTTGGACTGTTAGGACATGGTATCTTCATGCTATATAAAGCCTCACTCTCCTAACCTATACAAGCCATGAAACTATTTGTTAATAAAGAGTTAGCTTTCCCCCCTTATGCCTAAAGGTGAGTAGCTAGAATTTGCTAAAATTCTAATGTTCTTACATGCCCCCCAGAAGATTGAAGTTATTTTCCCAAGAAAACTAACTGAATATCTTGAAAATAAAAATAAAAGAAAAATAAGAAAATTTTAAATCCCAAAAGAAAATGAACTATTCCCACAAAATTGAACTATCGCATCGGTTCGGTTCTCTCTCCACCATTCATACTCAAAAGCAAAAATTAACAATCCGAAACTTTAACTTTCACTCATAACTATTACAAAAAGTGCTCAAAAACTCATTCACTCTGAGAATCAATATTAATGAAAAAGTTACTAAATGTCATACAAATTATGATCAAAAGCAGAATGTGAAATATTAGATTATCACAAAATTATTAACATGTGGGTTATAAACAATCACAAAATTGTCAAGATATCAGACAAATTATCAAAATACAAAACATAAATGGTTATAGATACAAATTATAAAAATTACATTGAAAGAATATTAACACAAGAAAACGTCAAATTTGTTTTAAGAAAAAAACATTAAAGTGTACTATTTTGCAAACATAGAAATAGTGAAAAAAAAATTGTAGTGTTTTATAAACAAATTGTGAACAAATATTATGAAATTCCATGTAAGGAAAGTCTTTCGTTTTCTAAACGTCTTTGTTTAAATATAGTTTTGATTTTGTTTTGGCCTTAAATTACCACTTTCCCTTTTAACACTGATCACAGAACTCCCTAAAATGGGTGAAAACCCAAGTCCTGTAACGGGAGCAGACTGTAAGGCTCGCAAATTATACAAAGCAATAGCCTTAAGGCTAGATCTGCCGAGTAATGTCCATTTTCCCCGGTTCCTGTCGCAGCAGGAGTGGCCTAGGGAACTCGGTCAGCTAGCTTGTCTGTGAACATACAAATCAGAAAAAAAAATGGGAATTAGTGGCGGCCAAACTGTTCTTAGAAACTAACATATACATACAAGGAAAATTAAATGAAAATACAAAAGTAGATACAAAAGTAAGTGTACAATAAACATAGTAAATACAATGATGTTCCCACAAGTTGTTGGGAAATGAAACAGGAAATAATGATCTTCCTTAGCAAAGGAAGTCAAAATAGTTACAAATAGTAAGTAAGATTCAAGAAAAATATTATTCATATAAGTGTACCAATAAGTAAGTAATGTTACAAGAGTTATACAAAGAAAAAAATATAAGGAAAGGTACACAAAAATTACAAGCATATACATATCAGATTAAGAAAACACAGAAAGGTGAACTTGGTTCAAGCCACGTTAATGTATCACTTACATCTACCAAAGTTATTACAATAATATTATTAAGAATAAAACATTGTAATTATTTACAAAGTAATTCCCCATAATGAGAGTAAACATCCTAAGAATGTATAGGGGGATAAAGTATAAGGAAACGTAGTTTCCAAGCAGCAGTACACTGCTGTGTGAAGTGAGAGTACAAAAGAAGTGTGTGTGTGAAACGTAGTTTCATTTCATCAGTACACTGATGACAAAATTTTTCAAAATATCTCTCGTTAAGTTTCACAACTCCATTTGTGTTCACCAGTACACTGGTGCAAAAATGTTAAATAGCATTTACAATTGGTATATTATCCTCTTGTTATGAAAAATAAGTAGGTCTTAGTAGTGTGTACTTATAATGGGATCTCTGTCCCCTGGACCAAATATCACATAATAATGTTACAAGAGAAAAAATTATCGATTCATATCAGTTATAGTTTATCAAAGTCAATTCAAGGGGTATAATCTATCGTGTATAAAAAAAACATTACCCTCATAAGTCTAATTGCTTAAGGCCACTATGAAGTGCCTAAGGTGAAACAAAGCACAAAAAATCCTCAACCTCAGTTGGGTAAATAAGACAAAGGATTTTTGTGATTTTCTGTCAGTTTTAGGTAACCAAAACATTTGACTTGAACACTTAAAATGAACATTTTTTCAGTTGTGTAATATTTTATAAGAGTGTTTTTTGTGTTTTTCTCTCATGTTTATAGATGACAAAAATTTTTAACATGAACATTTAAAATGGACACTCAAAATGAACATTGATTCAAACAAAAATATTTTGAAAATTTTCAAATATGTGAAACAATTTAAAATGTTTATTTGATATTATTGATGCCATAATATTTTGCAAATTTTTGTGATATAGGCCTAAGTGAGAGAGAGTGTATGAATGGCAGACCAGCCCCAACCATAGGTAGATAAAGGGAGATTTTTAGGTTTTTCAGTTTTTATTCTTCTTTTCAGAAAATTTCAGTTAGTTTTCCGTAGAAAATAACTTTAATTTTGGAGGGGCATGTAAACTATCTATTAAATTTTGTAACTGCGTGACAAAATTTTGCTCCTAGAACCACGAGTTAGAGTGGATAGACTATTATTGCATTTCATTTTCAAAGTTAGTTTTCTATGTTTATTCAAGTTAGAAAGCAGTTTTACAGTTTTCAAGGTAGTATTTTCAATGTTTTCAATTTCATCAGTTTTCGGCATTCGCTTGGAGTGGAAGTTTGTATCTAAATTATTTATTTTCGGCTAAACGTTCAAAGTTAGGATATTTTTCATAATAACTAAAGTAAACGTTTATTTTGAGAGCTAGCTATTTGCAAAGTTTCAGAAAGATCGAATTATTTTTAATTTCAAGGACAGATTAGCCAATGTTAGGACTTCAGACGTGCGATTCGATATCTGACGAGCTTCCCATCAGTCACCCTGAGAAAGAGGAAAAAGATTTGTTCCCACGCTTCGCGTGAGAAGCCGCTAGGAATATTCGAGAAGCAGGAAGTGCTATGTGAATATAGGACCGTGCGTGCAGTTGTTCGCTGCGCAGTCTGCCAGGAACCGCGAACACGCTAGCACGTAGCTCAGTAGGCAGGAAAGTTTTATATCTAGCACATCAGTGAAAGTTTTCTTTTGGAACAATGCCGCTTCTTTTATTCAAGTTAACCTCAATGTCATGTTAAAATAGTATTTCTTCAAGTGAGGCCTCGGGATGTTTGATTTTACTAAACTGTTGAACAAGGGGAGCGTGTGATTTTCTTTTGTCAAATTACTACAACTAGAAGTTTGAACATGTTGGGGTGTGGTCTGGCTCAACTGGTTAAGCGAACCTGTAATAAATTCCTTTGGAAAAGTCGTCTGATTGCCTGTACAGTTTTTGGCTTTGTGAACTTTTGGAAGAATATACTTATTTAAATGGCAATGAACTACTTATCCTTATTGAACTTTACCTTTTCATAGTTTTCTGGTTAAAAACCTATGTGGCGGCCGTATCATCTTTACTAAGTCAAAACTGTTAAATCCAAGGCTACACATGGACACAGCTAAGATTCAAGCTTTAGGCAGAACCCCGCCATAAGCTTGTTGTCTTACAATATCTATAGTAATATTATCTTCATGAGCCCCTTTGTTTTTTTCAGCTTTCTTATTTCCTTCATGATTTCCTCAGGATGAATATCAAATTTTTTACTATCGTCATTTCTAATTGTGATGTTAAGCTCATTCTCCAAATTAGACCCTCCTGTTTCTGATTCATTGTCCCTAATGCTTTCACTGAACCAGTTACTTAAAATCTCTGCCTTTTTCAATTTGTCAGTAACTTCTTCTCCATCCTTATCTATGAGTGTCTCTACACCCTCCCTTCCCCTCAGTTTCCTGATATAGCAATAGAAATTTCTAGATGCATCAGTCAATGGTCCTTCTGCACTGACAATACTCTTCATAAACCCATCTTTAGCCATTTTCTTTGCTCACTTCTGCATGAATAAGGATGTATGCCGAAATATTGTGCTTTTCTTGTGTTTTTTTCTTTTTTCTATTTTTGTGGTTTGGCCCACTAAGGGCTTGGAACCATTAATTTGCATTGTCCTTCTTATTCTTCTTGCTGTTCTTCTTATCTTCCCAACCTCTCCTCATCCTTTTGCTGTGGGCTTGACGTCTCTCTTGTGTCCATGCATTTCCAAGTTTCAAAATTTTTAGCTGTTGGGATCTTAGGGGCTAATTTATGTGATGTGATTGCGTATATATACTGTGTGTAGATGTCAATGGGTCTATGCTAACTTCTGCAAGATCCTTCCGTTTCTATAAACCAGCGTGCTTTGGTTTGTCGGAGAATTTTGACGATGTGGAAAATTTTCTTGGTCAGTCGTGAGTCATCCATTTGTGCTATATGCCCATAGATATTCATGCATCTTTTCTATGCAAGTGAGGTGAATCGTTCCATCAGTGAATACAGTTCTTCTGAGCTTTTACACATCCAGATGCCTTCTTGGATCTTGAAGCTGAATATTTTTCTCAGAATCTGTCTTTCTATTTTTTCAATTCCTTTGACATTTATCGTTTATGATGTCTCCGTCGCATACAGTGCTACTGGAAGAACAATGGTGTGGTAGTGATGGAGTTTGGCTTTGGTAGAAAGTGATTTCTTATTGTAAATATTCCAAGTAATTGCATATGTTTTTCAGTTTTTCAGCGCGGGTTTTGTGGGCTTCTTTCTCAGTTCCAGTTTTACCAAAAATTTCTCCTAAGTACTTAGTGTTTAACTTGTTTGTTAGTGACATATTTAGTTACTAGTGGCTTCAGGTTTGTGCTTTTGGAGTCCATATATTGTTTTTTCTCATAAGAGATTTGGAGACCAGTTTTGATAACTATTTCATGAAGCTTCTCAACAGCATGTTTGGCTTCAACAGTTCATGTAATTACTGTTGGATCATCTGCAAAAGCAAAGCATTTTATGTTGATTTGTTTATCCTTTATTCCCATATATATTCCAGATATTTCTTTTTTCCATATGCTAATGATCTTGTCTAGTACCAGGTTGAACAGCGGTGGTGATAATCCATCAGCTTGTCTTACACCAATTTTAATGTCAAACAATTCAGAGATTTCGCCCATAAATTTCACTTTTGAAGTTGTATTTGTGAATGTTTGTTGAAATAAGATAGTTGGTTTATTATCTACTCCGTATTCATGTAGTATATTGTACAGCGTAGTGCGGTCAATCGAATCATATGCTTTCTTAAAGTCTACAAAAGTTACCACTGTGCAGGTTTACTGACAATGTTAGAGTACCATCTTATGGTTCAAGATCTGTTCTATGCATGACCGGTGTGGTCGGAATCCTGCTTGGTATTCACCAATCTTATGTTCTGCCTACTTCTCCAACCTTGACCGGAGGGCACAAAAAAGTACAATGTAGGCGACTGGCAGAAGTGAAATCCCTCAGAAATTGTTCGGATCTGTCCTGTCTCCTTTTTTATGTAGCGGGTGAAGTAACACAATTTTCCAGTCTGCAGGTATGACTTCGGTCTCCCATATATTTGAAATAATAGCGTGCAGTCAGTCAGTCTGTAGTTCACCCCTGATCTTGAGCATCTCACCTATTACTCCATCTTCCCCTGGTGTTTCATTTATCAACTGGAATATGATATTTCGGATCTCACCCAGTGTTGGTGGAGCTGAGTCATGGTTTGGGAAGGGTATCTGGAAATGGAGTTTCTCTGCAGGTGGTTCACAGTTGTACAGTTTCTTGAAGAACTGCTTCAGAATGTCGCAATTGGCCTTTGTGTTGGTTTCAAGCATACCATCTGGTTGACAAAAGCAAATACTAGGAGGCTTAAAGGTAGACAGTTCTTCCTGGAACGTTTTGGAAAAAATTGTGTTGTTTCTTTTGAAGTCATTGTCAATTTCCTCTAATCTCTTGATGTGGTACATACGTTTGACTCGTCTGATTATTTTAGATGTTCTTTTCCGTGTTTCTAAAAAAATCTGCCAATTACCTGGTGTTGGATGGATATGCCAATTCTTCCAGGCTTTGATATGTGAATCCAGGGCTTTATCACACTCTGATGTCCACCATATGTTTCCATCTACGTGGAGGCTGACCAAGTTTCCTTGCTGATTCTTGAATGGTATCAAGAAGTTCATCCCATGTCTGTGTGTTTGTCTGTAGTGATTGTGTGAATTCCTGTGCAAGTTCTTGTAAGTATTCTGGATCAATGCATGGGTTTTTGAGCTTTTGATATTGTTTCCGATTGGGTCTGCCACAAAGTTTGATTTGTGAAAGGTAATGGTCAGACTCTACATAACCCTTTCGTACTCTCACATTCATAATTTCTGGAGAGAAGTTTCTGGTAATCGCTACATGATAGATCTGGTATTCACCTATGTTGTTGATTAGTGATTTCTAAGTGGTCATCTTCTAAGGGGGCTTCTTAAAGTGTGTGGACATGAACTGGAGATTCGCCATTTCACGGGTGTTTATTAGGTGGCATCCGTTGGCATTTGTCTTTCTGTGCGCTGAAAAATTCCCAATTATGATTCTGTATTGTCTTTCTCTGCCAATTTGTGCATATATATAATCTTTTTGACCCATCCAGCGAAATATTTCCAGATCCCTCTATAGGTGTATATATAATCTACTGACTGTAATATAGTATTATGTCACCTATAAACATGTTAACTGAGACAGGCTAACAAGACTTGAAAAGTGCAATGATATCGGTGTATATAATGATAAAATTTAGTGAAAGAGTTATGTTCTAAAATTAAAACAGATGTTAAAAGTGGTTTATGGAAAAGGAAATATGACAGTGGATTTTAAGTACAAGGGGCTTCTAAGATTTCTGTCCATATAAAGGAAGATTGAGAGAACTTTTTTATGCCTTGTTTATCTTGAGGTCATTAGAGGTGGGAAAGGATTGGTGGCAAGGAATGGGAAGGAAATCTGGTGTAGTCTCTTGAAGGAACCTTCCTGGCATTTGTATGGAATGATTTTTGAAAATCGTGGAAAACTCAAATCTGGATGGCCGGACAAGGATACGAACCCAAGGTTAGTGTGTTACCACTTGCTTACCATGCTCACTTCATAGTTCAATCAAACCTCATGTATATACATTTGGTAAGTTTACTTTCCATATTCTTTTTTTATCTTAAACAGTGCTAAGATCAAGAACTGTATAAACAACTTAAATTTCCAGGAAAATCAATAGAGATGAAGTCTGTCAGATGTGTAGCACACTTGTTATATTGGAATGATAGACCTCTCAGGGCTGCATTTAAGCATAGGCTACCTAGGATGTACCCTAGGTGCCCACACCACAATGGAGGGCCTGCACCACAAAGAGGGGTCCCACACCACTACTCCGGGCCCCCGCCTGGGCCAGTAGTAGAGCTAAAAAAAGGTCGCCCATAAATTTTTAGGCCAAATTTTAGCATCCACCAAGGCCACTGCCGACTGGGGGGCCCACACCACATGTATAGCCTAGGGGCCCACGAAGCCTAAATGCAGTCCTGAGACGTCTTATAACACAATAACATCAACGGAGGAAACTCGCAGATTTTCTCTAAGCTTCTTCCTTAAAGATGACTGCAGACTATATTAATAAAAGAATAATGAGAAGGGATATAGTTATAGTAAAATGTAAAAAAGAGCAAATGAAGACTAACAAAATAGAAATAGATGTGAAATGAAACTTTCATTACCAAACTTTAATGAGCATTCATTCTTGATACTGTGGACTTAAGGGATGATGGAAAAAATCTTTGTGGAGAGGGTGAGGGTAAGAGTTAAACTGTTTTGGAATATGCAGAGAATATATGTAATATGTTTGTTAAGACTTCATTTAGCTTGAATTTGCTTTGGATGTGTATACATCCATGTTACGCCAAGGGTTGTTAGCCCTAGAGGGGATCTAAAGTTTTATGTGAAATCCAAAGAATGAAAATGTTCTGGCATACTATACACAGCAAGCTGTGCCAGAGGTGAACATGAGGTTAAGGGCTTATGAAAATCCCCACATAGACAGGCATTTGAACCAGGGATCTTTTTATTTACAGTCAGACACCTTAACCACTGAACCATCGGGACACAGTCATCATACATGTATTTTATTGTCAGAGTGAAGCTTGACGCTGGGGTTAGAGAATAGCAGCTTATCCTGAGCTTTGACCGTTAGTGTGGCCTAAGGGTAGATTGTCATTTGGTCTTGCGATCGCTTCCAGCTGATAACTTCAGCAGAAGGTAGGATTAAAATAATGTTCACTGTAGAGTTCCAAAACAACAAAATATGTATTCTGAAAATAATTAAATCACTCAGAGACCAATCTACATCATTGAAACTTCTTTTCTAATTTGATTGCAGGTATAAACTGTGATGCAAGCCGCTACCAACTCCTGGGAACCCCTAAGTTTATAGAAGTCAGTTACATCAGGAGCATAGCCACTCCTACATTATCACTTGAAAACAATCTAAGATGGATGCCTATCCTTCTGCGTTTCCAGTCTAGTTTGTTGTCTTCCCACCTAACATCATGTCAAACTCCTGCCAAGACTTCACCATATAAGTCTGACTGTCCACACTCCAGCCTCCAGGGGTCTATTTATAGGCGACTTAAGGAGTTTCACCAAATTCCCATTGATTTTTTGCTAATTTAACCTTATTTTTCCTCTGTTCTACCTGAAATATTTGTGGGAGCTAATCCGTTGCCTAAATTTCAAAATCAATCCTTATGAAAAATTTTCTGACTTTGGTAGTTTAGCTTTAAAAATTATTTTAACTGTGATACCTAAAATTCTCACCTTTAGAGCATTGGAGCTGTGGAACTAACTCATGTTTTAAAGTTATCTGCTCCTCCTCTCCTATCATTTGCTATATGAACCAGCTTTTATACAAATTTTTCATCCTTGTGTAATTCATAATACAAAATTTCTAAATTCTCTATCTCCAAAAATATTGAAGCTACAGGGCTAAAATATGTTTTAAACATTTCAGATTGCAATTTCCTATACGATAGTGATGGTACCCTACTGCTATAATTGCTCGTTAGTTGCCTACATATCTCGAAAATTCCAAAATGGCTTATACCACATACCGTGTGAGTGCAGAAAAGTATATGTCGGACAGACCATTCGCATGATTGAAGAACGGTTCACAGAACATAAACATCACACCAAGCTACAGCAGCCATCAAAATCAGCAATTTCTGAACATTGTTTGGAGACCTATAAAATATGAGGACACCGAAGTACTGAGAAACACATCTCACTTTTGGAACTGTTCATACAAGGAAGCCATTGACATCCAGCTCCTAAATAACCTCAATAGAGACCGGATTATATGCAACACAAAAAGCTGGAAATATGCATCAAAAATGCTTAAAATATGCATGAAAAGTATGAAAAAGTGTGAAAATATGCCACATTATAAAAATGTTAATTTTTAGATTTTTTTTTTTTTTTTTTCAAAATCAACATGCAGTTAGAAAGTAGTTAAGTAACATTTATAAATTCTATAATTAACAATTATTTAACTTTTTTTTTCTTTTGTAAATGTAAAAAGTTGGGAACTAGTCCAAACATTCAATAATAAGATTGTTTCTTCAATCTCTCAAAATATTTTTATAAGTGGATATGGACTGATATAACTGGGCGGTATTTGAAAATGTATGCTGTATTAGCAGTCTGGTAAAAGTTCACCCATCGCATTACTAAAATAATCAATTTGCCACAAAGGTTCAAAACCTGGGTATAAACAGATATACCTCTGGCAATGGAGATTTTATTAGTCAACTGAATAGATTAACCTCAAACCTTGAGTTTCAAGCTTTTTAATATTCGTAGGTATGTGGGGAAAAATGAATGCTAATCACAGCTATGGCTTTAATATTAGTTGTTCAATGCTTCCTTGTACTGACAAACTGTGATAGCCTCTCCACTATCAAAGTAATTTACTACACGTTTAATGACCTCAAAATGTTTAACCTATATCACCCATCGAATTACCACTGGCATATATATTTTTTTTTTTTTTTTTTTTTTTTTTTTTTTTTTTGCATAGGCATTATCATGAGAATGTGACTTAAGAAATGCTTTCTTTGTTGATTAAATCAATTTATTTACATTCCCAAATGTGGGTTGTAGTTCTTCAGCAAGTCATCATAGACTAAGAGCTGTGTGCTAGTAGGTTTTTCCAGCTAAAACATATTTTATTTATTAACTATGTACACTACCAAAAAATATTGTAAATATAGCGAAAATATGCATCATCACTAGGTTTTAGGTAAAATATGCAATAACTGGTGAAAATGCACTTAATATGAAAATGCATATACAAACAAGCAAATGCATATAATCTGGTCTCTACTCATCAACAAAGACAACAGGTTCCAACTGGACCAAGCTTGGAATCAAGCACTGAAGTGGCTCTCCTAACAGCAGATCCAAGGGACCATGCCCGATGAAGGTGGCATGCAGACTGAAGGTCACTGCTCGACGTCTGAGCGTACCACCCCCGCCACTGCTATCAGAGCACTGTGGCAGGAGTGATGGGGACGGGTCAACAGGTATAATAAGGTCCAGCCTGGCAGTCGCGTCCTGGACTGCACTCATCACACCAGTTAGCAAACGCAACCTGAAGGTGATGGCACATAACAACGTTGAAAATTCGTTGAACTTAGATCAATTGATCTGGCCGCATGCCCGAGATATCTTCAAGCATCAGATTCACTGGGAAAACCTACAATTAAATAATTCTTTTTCCATGCCTCTCTCTCTTTTTTAAAGTTCAGAAGTAATTTATTTGGTATTACATTTTCCAAGGTGAAGATGGTGTCTTTAGTCACCTTGTTTAATTTTCATTGTATCCTGTTACCTGGAGATGTCTGAGGTTGCCTTCATCCATCTTAGAACAAAAGTCTCTAAACATACATGATGTAATGGTAAATCAAAGCAATCATCTTTGGTCTTGCATCTTTTGACTCTGTTCAATTTATGTACGTCAGACCTCAGAAGTTCCAAATGTGTGTCTAAAAAACTGCCTAAAAGTTCATTTGAACTATATTTCTGAGGATGAGGTTCCTATAGTAGGAAGAGCATCAGCATAGCTTATATCTAATTAATTCGATTGACTACATTTCTCTTTTTTGCTTGAAATCCACTTTTCTTGAGGATAATCTGACACCTGAATGCTGTGGGTTGTGTCAATTATTTTGCTGGGAGCAGGATCTGTCGTGGAGTGATGCTCATGATCAAAATAGAGTTGCTACACTGGAAACCTAGGTTTGTTTCTCAGGATCTTTAGTAAAGTTTTTACAAAAGATGAATGCTGAAACTGAGGCGGTTTTCTGCAAACTGCTGTTGCAGTGGGCCACAGATTGAAGAGTGTAGTAAAAGTTATGAGGCTATGGAAAAGTCATGCATTCATTGGTCTGCAGACAAGTGAGACCGAATCTATTGATATTGGTCCCGGATTGCAATATCAGCTGTACACATCATTGTACAATAACTGTCACTGATTTCAAATTCTTTACAGAACCAGTAAACAAGTGTGTTTGAGCTGTGTGGTTGTTATCTGCTTTTGAAAACTTGCAATAGTTTATTACAAACATGCTCAAATAAATTGTCCCTTGCTTTTCTTAGAATGAGTCCCTTATATCTGAAATCTTTCCCTAACATCTGTCCAATGTGTCCTACCATATTGAGATTTTTATCAAATGACATGTCCAGATTTGTGCATTTTATTCCTTCCTCCGACAATTCATTTTTATGAGTTGATATAATGATGTGCAATTTTTTAATTGGATACATTAGTGTTCAGATTAAGTCATTTCTTCTCTAGTTTATTTTATAGTAAATTATATTTATCTGTTTCTATCAACAGGTATACCACCACTTGCTGGTTGGAACCTCGAAATGTACCTGCACACTACTCTAGTACTGTTTTGATTCAGTTGGGCTCAACAAAGAAGAAATATATAGAATGTGTTAAATTTCAGGTATAATGACAATATTCTGTGCAATATTCAGTGCTCTGTGGTCACAGACTCAGATAAAAGTTGTCAATTTTTTTTTACAATTTCATTCTATTTATTTATAATGGTGTGATTTTATTTTGTCCTATGATTCACAATTCATCCTTTTAATCATAATTAGAAGATACTGGGTTTGGATATCAATGATTTGATGAAAAACCTAAGTTTATTTCAGGACTAGCTTTGCTTGTCATACGTTAAAATGTGTGTGTGTTCCACCCCCCATCCCCCCTTAAGAGGGTATGAATATACAAAAGACACATTTACATGTACAAAATAAATAAGACTGATTATGCATTAAATTAAAATTGAAACATTTATTCTAGTGCTTTGAGATGTACAATATTATGTCCTTTTGTTTTCTGCAGAACCAGAGCATTGCTTGGTGGATAGATATGAAAGTTCTGATTTTTTATCAATTTTAATCATATTGTAGTTAACATTCTCAATCACCATACACTTTGGCAGATTTCTCTACAAATGCAAAAAATTCAAAAATTGCTTGTGTAACCTAATCTTAAGAGGGGCAATGGGGAAGGGTTGATACATTTAGTAAACTAAATGCAAACATAATTTTTCACATGTTTATAGCATATGTTTACCAAGTTCCCTAGAGATTTTTAAATTTCAATTTGAATTTCTTGGTCAGAAATGTCTGATTGGAATCAATCCTACACCATTTGACAGGAAATACTATCCACTTTTGCTGACTTCCCTACTATTTTTGGGATATTTTGAGGGGAGAGAAACTGAATACGAGGGTTGTTTTTTAAGTAAGGGCCGTTTTTATTTTTTTTAAAAGATACAAATACTTTAGTAAAAAAAACTTTTATTTTCTGATTCTACACACTTTTACCTATTTTTCTACATAGTTGCCTTGTTTATTTAAGCACTTGTCATACCGTACAACTAAGTTTTTAATTCCCTCTTCAAAGAATTCGGCCGCCTGCTCTGACAGCCAAGAGTTCACGGCCGCTTTCACTTCATCGTCGTCATTGAAGCGCTGCCCGCCAAGATGGTGTTTCAGGTACCGGAAAAGGTGAAAATCGCTAGGAGCAAGGTCGGGGCTGTATGGTGGATGGTCCAAAACTTCCCAGCCAAAAAAATCAATCAAATCCCGAGTCTTTTGAGAGGTGTGAGGCCTAGCATTATCGTGCAGGAGCAAAACTCCTTTTGTCAGCATGCCACGCCTTTTGTTTTGAATTGCTCTGCGGATCTTCTTTAGAGTTGCAAGGTAGGCATCTGAGTTGATTGTCGTTCCTCGTGGCATAAAGTCCACTAGCAAAACACCGCGCCGGTCCCAGAACACAGTTGCCATAATCTTGCGCTTTGACAGCGTCTGTTTTGCTTTGACCTTGACGGGTGAAGTGGTGTGTGGCCATTCCATCGATTTTCGCTTGCTTTCGGGAGTGATATGGGATACCCATGTTTCATCTCCAGTCACAATTTGACTCAACATGTCATCCCCTTCTTCCTCGTAACGAATCAAAAAGTCCAATGAAGTGGCAAATCTCTTCCCTTTGTGGTCCTCTGTGAGGAGTGTGGGTACCCACCGAGAACACAGTTTCTTAAACTTTAGGTTTTCAGACACAATTTTGTACAAAACCGATCTTGAAACTTGTGGAAATTCCAAATAAAGAGTGTAAATTGTGAATCTTCTGTCCTCACGAATCTTTGTTTCGACTGCAGCCACCAAATCATCAATGATCACAGAGGGCTGGCCTGAGCGTTCTTCGTCATGGACGTTTTGATGGCCATTTTTAAACTCTCTAACCCATTGACGCACTTTACCTTCACTCATTGCATTCAAGCCATAAACTTCTGTTAACTGACGATGAATTTCTGCAGCTGATAGGCTTCTCGCGGTCAAAAAACGTATCACTGACCGTATCTCACACGCGGCGGGCGATTCAATAATCGTAAACATTATAAAGTAGCACCGCGATGCGTACACGTCAGCTACACAGCTGCAACTGGCATCAGTGTGAATGGGAAGGATGCCGGCAAGTGGCGCGGTGGATTGTTGCGGCTTCCGCGCGAACTACGGGACTATACGCGCGAATGGCCCTTACTTAAAAAACAACCCTCGTAGTTTCAAGTGTTTTCCATAAAGAGGAGTGGTGAGTTTTTGTAAAAAAAATAGGCAATATTTTTCTCTTTGTTTTAAAGTGTAGGCCTATATGTTAAAAGTTCCATTGAAATAGGATACAAAATGTGGGTTTCTGTAAAGAACATCATCAAAAATAAAATGGGAGATGGGTTGGGTTTTTGTAAAACAGATGTGGGCAGTATTTTTTTTTGGCATTGTTTTAAAGTTAAAAAAACTTAGTCCACAAACTGAAGTTTGGATCATACTAAAGTGGACCTACTAAGCCATTGATCATATACAACTCTTAAAAATACCTGCCTCTGCTGGAATTTGAGCTCTGGATCAGACCAAGTAACTTTCGGAGGTAAGAGCCTTAACCACTGAGCTACCAGATCACTCTGTTTTAAAGCATACATGTTCTAAGTACCCTCAAAATAAGATAAAATTTATGACTTTAGATTTTTCTTTGTTTTATAGTATGTGTATGTAAAATTTCATCAAAATCGGATATAAACTGTGGGCTTGTATGAACAACATTGACAAAAATTAAGGAGTGGGGAAAAAGGAGGAGAGGGGTTAGGTTATTGTAAACCAAACATAAACACTATTTATCTGTACTTCCAAAACCACATGGATCATCCCCTATAACTTGAATAAGATGCAAAACAAAAATATTGTATAGATTTTTGTTCATCATATATGTTTTTCACTCCTCTCAGCATTCAACTATGGTGAGTGATTAACCATTTTCCCTTGGTTATTTCTATTTTTTTTAAAGTATGCGCATACCAAGTTCCATCAAAAACAGATAAAAACCTTGTGTTTGTATGAAGAATGTTGGCAAAGTTAAGGCTGAGTCACTTGGCTCATCCAGACTGGCTCCCTCTCTCAAGTAGTCAAACGAAAAATGTATGAAAATAAAAATCTCTATTTTTAACACTGAATAATAATTTTTTTCTAAATTTAGCTAGAATCCTTGCAGACTAGTGCTTAGGTAAGTTAAATGAGTGTTTATTATTTTTAAAGTAAACCCATTTTCAACAAGTATTTTTCCCTGTTTTTGCCCCATCTTGAAGCTAATCCTGGCTATGCCCACGGAGTGGGGTAATGGAAGAGAAGGGTGGGTTTTTGCAAAACATATGTATGTGGTATTCTACTGTTTGATTAAAAGTATATATGTGCAATGTTCCACCAGTATTGAATAAAAACTGTGGGATTATATAAATAACAATGGCAAAAGTAAAGGGAAAGGGGTTTTTGTAAATCAAATTTGGACACTATTTCTCTATTTGTTTTAAAGTATACATATGTAAATTTCCATCATAATTAGACAAAAATTGTGGGTTTGATTAAAAGAAAATTTGAAAAAAATAGTAGTGTTTAGGGGGTGGGGTTTTTTCAATTTTTTTGCCAGTTACTTTCACAGGTGTGCGCACAATAACTCACCTAAGTTTTATGAATTAGATTAGTGTCAAGCATTTTACCTTTTAACTTTTCAGAAACTAGCCCATTTTATTTTATTGATTATGAATAAACAGTTTGGTCTAGTTGTGATATTACATTTATATTTCTATCTGGCAATTGAATTACTAAGCCTCTCGGCCACTATAATATTCACTAATAGGCAAAGTGAATTATTAGCAGAAACTGTGCATTATCAGTCAATCTTGCTCTATTATTACACAATGGATACTACAGGCAAATATTTGTGTGAACTTGTTACCATATCATTATACGTATCGGTACTAGATACATATCATTTTATTTCATAGTTAGTTATTTAATTAAATATGTAATATTGTAATATATTCATCCTGTTGAGAATGATAATGGTATTCATTGCACTGACATGAAACAAAGGCACTAAGAGTGTTAAAATTTTCGGTCATAGATCCCTTCTTCAACAATTGTATGGTAGCTGTCTGATGGAGGCTGACAGTTAGCTGCCAGCCTCCATAATTATTCAGTTATGAATAAGTTAACAACTTTTTGTAAATACGAAAAGAAAGGGAAATTCACCCACCACATACCAAAGTGGACGGATGCAATGAGAGGGAACACTTATGCTGACAAACAACTACACAATATTTCAGCATCTGCCTTGTTCACCAGTAGAAAAATGGGCCATTAGGCTCGGAACGTGTGTACACAACGAACGTTACCTAATGACTAACCGTGTAGTGGGGGAGAGGAGGGGGGACGGCTAAGGAGCAGACTATCGATATCGGTATGCAATGTCTTAGATAATATATTTAATATATTGCAGGCGATGGTAAAATGAGCATATATAGTAAGGGTATGGTATAAACATGGAAAAAAAGGTAGTGATGGGTTAATTGGATTTTAACGGTGGTTAAGTCCAGGTGGGTGTCTTGTATCAAGGATATTCTGGTACGCTAGTTCCCATCTCCAGAGTTCTGCTGCAGTCGTGCTGCCAGGGAAAACTCTGACTGCTCTCACAGTTAAACAGTCGTTGAGGTTGTTGGAATCATGGCTATTGGCATGTTCTGGTACTTGAAGGTACAGATTGCGAGTGTGGACCACCGTTAAAATCCAATTAACCCATCACTACCTTTTTTTCTGTCTTTATACTCTACCTTTACTATATATGCTCATTTTTCCATCGCCTGCAATATATTAAACATATTATCTCGGACATTGCATACCGATATTGATAGTCTACTTCAGCGGTTCCCAACCTTTATTGTTACACGACCCAATTTTTAGTAAAAAAAATTTCGCGACCCACCTAATATGAGAGCCTATGTAATATCAGAATGGGAAATGTTGTATGACCTCGATACGCTATAGACTATCCTAACCTACGAAAAGGCAAATTTTAGTACAAAGGATATACTATCAACAAAAACAAGGATTGATAATACATAACATAACAAACATATTATAGACCGGGAGGTGGCTGCCCAGACCATCAACTTGGCTCCTGACACTCCACGATTAGAAGTAACCTACGAAAAGGCAAATTTTAGTACAAAGGATATACTATCAACAAAAACAAGGATTGATAATACATAACATAACAAACATATTATAGACCGGGAGGTGGCTGCCCAGACCATCAACTTGGCTCCTGACACTCCACAATTAGAAGTAACGCGATCAGCATATTAAAATGCAACTGGTTTTCCAAGTCGCTTTTCGGTGGAAACCAGCTGCAGACCTGATTTTAGTGGTTGATTGGTAGCTAAATCATTGTTTTACTGCACCCAAATGTATGAAAATATGAAATACTGGAAGCAGGAAAACAGAATGGTAAACTTATCAGTCAACCACTGAAATGGGTTTTGTAGGTGTTTTCCACCATGATACAACTTGGCACATCCATGTCATTTTAATTCGCAAATCGAGTTTTAACTAATCCTGGAATTTCAGCCGTCAACTCGATGAGACGATGCTTTGTGCATACGCCTCCCGCGTTTTTTACAAAGATAATGAAAAATACATTTAATTATTATAAAAAACACAACTTTACAATCAGTGAGATTTCTGGCACTGGTGTTTGCTGATGAGGGGATCGATTAATTTTAAACTTAAGTCACTTTTTACTCATCTTTTATTTCTGTATTAGTTTTTCAAAACCAATAATATATATTTTTGTGGTAAAAACCTCTATTTTTCCGCGACCCACCAAAACACACGCCGCGACCCACCAGTGGGTCGCGACCCATAGGTTGGGAACCGCTGGTCTACTCCATAGCCATTCACCCCCCCCCCCTCCCCCACTACACGGTTAGTCATTAGGTAACGTTCGTTGTGTACACACGTTCCAGCCTAATGGCCCGTTTTTCTACTGGCGAACAAGGCAGATGCCGAAATATTGTGTAGTTGTTTGTCAGCATAAGTGTTCCCTCTCATCGCATCCGTCCACTTTGGTATGTGGTGGGTTAATTTCCATTTTTCTTATTTATATCACCTAGAAGCCGCTTCCATTTTCCTTAGTTGCATCAACTTTTTGTAAAGGTATTTATGTAAAATCTCATACCCTTGCACTGTCGAATCCCAAATGATCTAACGGGATATAGGAGGCACGTCCAGAAAGTAAGTTCCGTTTGGTAATAAAATGAAATTGTACACAGATACAGAAGAAATTTTTATTGCACAAAATTCTACAACTCTTAAACTACTTTTCCACATAACTGCCGAAATTTTTCAGGCATTTGTCATAGCGTGGCACCAGGTTTTGTATACCTTCTTCATAGAAATCTGCCACCTGTGTCTTCAACCAGTTGGAAACAGTTTCTTTCAGCTCATCGTCATTGGTGAAGTGAAGACTTGGTGAAGGAAAGACTTGAGATGTAAGAACAGATTAAAGTCGCTAGGAGCGAGGTCAGGGCTGTACGGAGGATGGTGAAACACGTCCCAGCCAAATCCCTGTACGAGGTTTTTCATCAAGTTTGCAGTGTGTGGTCGTGCGTTGTCGTGAAGCAAAACACCTTTTGACAGCAGTCCCCGGCGCTTATTCTGAATTGCAAGGCGCAATTTCCGAAGTGTCTCGCAATAAGCATCTGCTTTGATTGTTTGACCACGCGGTAAGAAGTCAATGAGTAGGATGCCTTTCCAGTCCCAGAACACTGTTCACATCATTTTCCGCGGTGTCATGATTTGCTTCGGCTTAACCCTTGGTGGGGATGAAGTGTGCCTCCATTCCATTGATTTCCGCTTACTCTCAGGGGTGTCGTAAGAAACCCACGTTTCATCTCCTGTGACTATCCGTCTCAGAAATTCTTCGCCGCTTTCAGCATAACGGGTCAAAAACTCAAGTGCCCTACCCATCCGTTGTTTTTGTGTTGCTCAGTGAGAATCTTTGGTACCCAACGTGAGCAAAGTTTATAGAATTTCAGTTGTTTGGTAACAGTTTCATGCATCAGTGATTGTGAAATTCGGGAAGTCCATAGCGAGAGCAATAATTGTAAACCTACGGTTTTCGTGGATCTTGTCATCAATTGTGTGAACCACTTCTTCTGTAACCAAAGGTGGACACCCACTTCGTTCATCGTGCACATCACTACAACCGCCATTGAACTGTCGGACCCATCTTCTCACCATCGAATCATTCGTCGCATTTGGTCCGTAAAAATCGCAAATTTGCAGATAAATTTCACTTGGTTTGACTTTCCTCGCATTCAGAAACCGAATCACAGACCTGATTTCACAGGCGGCGGGATTTTCAATCAACGCCGACATTTCAAACAAGCACAACAAAGCGTACATAACTGACAGTGATCTCCAAATGGCGCACGTTCTTCCCCTTGATACACATTATCTACAGCGCATGTGCGGAACTGCAATCGCAGCACTGCAGCGGAGATAAATTGAAACGGAACTTACTTTCTGGATGCACCACGTACTACATATTTAATGATAGATTTGAAAGCAAAAACAGCATCAATTTATTTGATCCTGTTTATTACCACTGTTTAGTTATTTTACATAAAAAGTTCTCATATTAACATACAATTTTGAAAAGTTAAGGAAACTATATTTCAGGTCATCTACTGTAATTCCCATGATTTCAAATATCTTCAGATTATTCTGCAAAAGGTGATGTGGGATGGAAAACACTGAGCTGGAAAAAATAAAATTTAAAATACTAATTACATTCTTAATATACAGCTGTAAAATTTCAAATTGTCAGCTATGAATAAACTGCATTTTAAGTACAGAATTTTAGTATATTCAACTACCAGCACTTTTTGTAATCTTGCTATTTTGAAATTCACCTATTGGTATATCATTTAACCAACTATATTTCTTATAAGTGTCTGAATTGCCATACGATAAATAAATAAATAACCAACTATATGCTATTGAAATGATCAGTAATTATGTATGTTAAGTATTACATTAGGTCTACTATAAAGAAAAAATGTTTAACAGACTTATGAAAAATTGAACACATTCTGTATCAGTAACAATGGATTGAAGAACTACCACCAGGTGATTTTCATGGGGAAAGTAAAGACAAATTATATCCAACACTTACCAAAGTTGAAGGGAGGAGGGCAGCAGCAGCACAAAATAATATACAAATACAAGAGAACCAATATTTGATTGCTAACCCTTTATCAAGTGGAAAGAAACATATGGCTGAGCTCGCGGTCCATACAGCCACATGCAGAATGAAGTCATTCCCATTCAATTTGAATTGAAGAAAAACAAAAGTATTGTACAGCATCCTGAGCGTGGTTTTTTATTTACTGATAAGCTGTTTAGCAGTTTTATTTGTGTATTCATTTTGGAAACATAAATAGCATATATATATATATATATATAGGAATAACAAATTAGGATAGTGAAGGGAACCACTTACGTTAGATAATGGTTTATGGAACTCTGTTTTTGTCTCTGTGTTCTTTTATTTTTTGTGTTCACACTATGCATCCATCATTTAAGGTAAGTGCTGGTTCATTTCACTATCCTAATTTGTGACTCCTTTTCACAACTTAGCGCCTATTATTTCCTGGTAGTATGTAACACACACATCTTGGCAAAAAAAAAAAAAAAAAAAAAAAAAAAAAAAAAAACTGGTGCACCAAAAATACAAATATCAGTTTAAATTTTTTAATAACCCCTTCATTATATTTCTAATTGCTCAATGAACACAAAATGAAAGAATGTAGTATAGAGCAATTAAATTTTGCTTATATTTCTGCAAAACTTTAAACTCTGGGTAAGTATTCCTTAATAATGTAGCCATAACATAAATGGAAATAAAACCAGTGGCATAGTTATCGGAGGGCTACGCGGTGCCATGCACTGGGGCCCCAAAGCGCAACTCAGTGGGCCCCCCAAAGCAAAGCTCAGGGAGCCCCTGCCAGCAAACCTCTCACAAGACAAAAAAGGTCGCCAATCTACCATTTGGCCCGAGAGCCCAAAATATTTATTTTTTCACTGCAGCCCTTGTTAACCTAGCTATGCCACTGAATAAAACTGTGTCATAATTTAACGGTGACAAGCGATTGTTAAATGTTTTGGATAGAATAGGTTTAAGTTTTTATTTTTAAAAATAAATTCTGATTATATAAGTAAGATTGTGTGTAATATTAAAATCGGTATTAAACCTTATTTAATATATCAGATTAGTCATTTTGTAGGTCACACATCTGCTTCTCTTGCCATACATCTTACCTCTAGTATAATTAAGGTTTTCACTGAATTATTGTAAGGTGAGTACACATTTTTGTATTTATAATGTCTTTATCTGTGATGAATGATTTTTCCCCCCCCTTTATCTTCCTTATTTATCATTGCCTAGCAACATTGTCGCTGTTATCAAATTTTAATATATTCAGATGTACTGTATGTAATTTTCAGAAGTACGTACTTTATACTATAAAATGCACTAAAAAAAATTATTTTCCATGTTGGAATAATTCAAAGAATATTTGAGGAGGTATTACAGATTAGACATATTAAAACTAAAAAGAAAAAGGAAAAAAAGGTAAAAGCACATGATTTTCATACATTGTCATTTAATTTGTTGATCACAAATAAAAAATTTCTTCTTTTTTGTTTTTAATTACTGAACCACATACTCTTTTATTAAATGTACATGCAGTCATAAAAACACTGAAATGTGAATGACATCTCTTCTTAAACAAACATTTGCCACATGTCTTCTTTTTATTTTATTGATAAAAACATGCTATGGGAAGTTCTTGCAAATTGACTAATATTTCATGCAAAATATAACATTAAACTCTTATTAGTAGTAATAATAATAGTAAAAATAGTGGTAGTAATAGTAATAATAGATACTTAATTTGCTGTAAATGTTCCATAATGTAGGAATCAAGCCAGTTACAACTTGAATCATGCTCATAAGTCTTATATTGTGTGGGATTCACAGCATGATATATCTTAAATCATATTAAAAATTCACTCTTTTTGGAATAAAAATTATTGATTAAAAATTAATATTAGTAATAGTGGTAATAGTTGTATTGGTTGAATTGGTGGAAATAACAGTGGTAATGGTAGTAATAGTCGAGTTTAATGGCAGTTTTATCACCATTATCTAATAGTAGTAATAGTAATTCATGTTGAACAAAAACATGCAATCTATTTTTGTTCAGAATAAGCACTTTTTTACTGTTTGTATTGTGAAAAATCTGACGGCAACAGCTGCACATAAATATGGCCTTTTTTTTTTTCAAACTTTCATCTGAATAGCACATTTTTCTCTTTTCTACATAATGAACTATTACCATGGAACTTACAAAGTCGTGGCAAATTCTGCCACTAGTTATTATGACTTACGATTTTTTATGAAATTTGCTATGTACATATTGGAAAACCTTAGTGTTATGCAATGCCAAATCTTGGGGGTAGGGGGAGGGGTGGATTGGAAGGGCGGCAGACTGTTCACTCGCCCTGGGTGGCAGCTTTGGAGGCTGACAAAATAATGTTTGACGGGGTTGGCAATCTCATATATTTTGCCGCAGCTTGGAAAATTCGTAGATCTATAACTACTATCATGACACTGCTGGCTAAAATACATTCAGGAAAAAAATACCTTACAAGGTTCAAGCAGGAGGCAAAATTAATTTCTCTCTTATAATAGTAAAATTCATATGATGGACTTCAGTTGCGACATGCCCTAGTCGCAATTTTCCTACACATTTACTTATGCATTAAACATTACCTCTTAAATTCTTGAAATTTTTTGAGTTAACTGTTTTGAAAATCCATTAAGAAAATATCATTCATTGACATTTTAATTTGACATTAAAAATTTAAGCCTCAAAGGAATTTCCTAATTTTTCTCCTAATTTTCATTGTAGGCTCAGCTATGACAAAGGGCGAAAATAGATGTTTAGGGAAATTGTCACCAGAACATACACTTCATTGCAATTTTAAAAATAAAAACCTTTTCTCTTGATCTCTAATCATTTTGAACCCATTTCCTTTATCATATGTCACTGATTGTTAAAGGGTAGTTTTCTAATAAAAATCTCCTGTGCACTCATTTCTATTTCTGTATTTGATAGCTGCATTGTGGTTCCCATAACTCGAACAATGGTCTGATCACTATTTTATTTCCCAGTTATGACCAACCAAACCAATTTCATTATCAAATGAAATGCAAAGATATTTATTTACACTGTACCCCCTTAACGAGCAATTCATTCTCCATTTTTTATTTATATAAAACCTTTATTTTTCTATTTGTGGATCTAATATGCTGACTCTTCTGGTATTTATCTTCAATCCTGTTTGACCTTTCTCATTGGATATCCTACAAAATCCCCCTGTAACTGTTCAGAATTCTTTCATTTTAATTCTATTTTGCAATGTTCTATCGTCCATAATCAACATAACTTCTGACTGTTGACCATTGATATGATCATTCATTAGGATAATGAACAGCATTGGTCCAAATATACTAATCTTTGGCACCCCTGTAGTCACTTCCATCTCTTTTGAAACTGTTTTTCCTATCCTAAATGTTTCCAATCTCCTAGAGATTCACCGAGCATGGTGGTGTAACTGCTAGCGTTCTGGTCTCGCATTCGGGAGGACGGCGGTTCGAATCCCCGTCCGCGAATCCAGATTTGGGTTTTCCATGGTTTCCCAAATCACTCCAGGCAAATGCCAGGATGCTTCCTTCAAAAGGCCATGGCCAAATTCCTTCCCATTCCTTGCCCCCCCCCCTATCCTTTCCCGTCTCTAAAGACCTCGCTGTTAGAGAGACATTAAGCAGATAAAATCCTGGAGATTCCTCAACATATCAAATCGTTTTCTTAACCCAAATCATTAGATTTCCCCTTATTTGCAACCATTTTGTAGCTAAGTTGATCAAATCCATTAGATATTGTCTTCACTGCTAACAAGACATAAGAAATATTTTTTACCCTTATTTAACAATGTAGTTTATATAACAAAGTGGAATGTGAAATTGACTCATAGCTATTCAACTTATAATTATGACCTCAATACAAGACCTAACAATTCGTTCTGGCCTCGCATTCGGGAGGACGACGGTTCGAATCCCCGTCCAGGCATCCAGGTTTGGGTTTTCCATGGTTTCCCAAATCATTCCAGGCAAATGCCGGGATGCTTCCTTCAAAAGGCTATGGCCGAATTCCTTCCCATTCCTTGCCCCCATCCTTTCCTGTCTCTAAAGACCTTACTGTTAAGAAACATTAAGCAGTTAAAAAATAATCTCACAATTATTTAACATCAAACCAAGTATTGAAATAATAATAATGAAAGATAAAATATACCCATTACTCACCAAAGTTGAAGTTAGAAGGGCAATAGTAACATAAAACATATTTCACACACACAAAAAAATATTTTGAACTGTGACCTTCCCCACGAGAATGGAAACGTGTAACTGATCTCGCACAGGCATCCACGGCCAACATAGCAACATGAATAGTGCTTTGTCCATTATGATTGGAGTGGAGATAGTTGGGGAGCAGAAACAATATCGGTGGAAATTTTAATCAGGGGAAAGAATTCATCTAAATAAAATAAAAATGAGACATTTTAAAGGGATTAAAAATTATACAAAAAAAGCATTACCTATGTGGCAATTGATAGGTATACTATGGTGAGAAAGGGACTCCACTGATGCCAAGTATTGACAAGTCTGAAACATGTAATATGAAGTTCCAGGATTAGTCTAAGTGTTTCACAACTGAGAAAATTCTGCTTTAGGTGCGGCTGACACCACTGCGCTTTGGAGAGTGTATGGTGACTGAAACTGATCATCATTATGCATCATGTGTGGAGGTACCAGGTATTCATGGTGATACTGCATTAGAATAGCACATAGAATAGAATCTATGATGAAAAGCATGTTTATTTTAATTTCAGTACTCTTCTTGTTAATGTAGAGCTACAGGAATGACTGTAAATAATACTTTACAATCCAACTCCTATAATAAGTTGAAGGAACATTTCCAAATGGAATTAATATTTTTTTTGTATGAACTGTAGTGTTCTATCTCAATTATGTTTATTTATTGTTGCTGTATTGATGATTTGTGAATAAATTACATTAGACTTTATTTCAGTATTTATTTCCTAGTCGGGATGATGTTTTATTGTAGTAGTATTATACCAAGTTATGGTAATTTTTTGTGTACGCCATGTTTAACCATGCAAAAATCGGACAGTAATTAAGCATGTACTTAAATTAAAATTGAGTTGTGGTTTGATGGAAATCTATAAAATTTAACATACAGTTTATGTACAGAGACTGTAAATAAACAAAAGTATGCAATGAAATGGAAGCAGAAGAGCATTCTGGAGTGGTATATTACAGGGGCGGATCCAGGATTTTGGTTTGGGGGGGGGGGCTTGAATGAAATTTGGTTCAGAGGGCTTGCCTTCAGTGGATTTTGGGGGAGAGGGGGGCTTGAGTCAGCCTTAGGGTAGTCTTTATAGCATTCTCGGGCCTCAGATCTGTAGAGCTAAAAAAAAAAAAAAGAGTCTCCAAAATTACAGTGTTGGGGGTGGACCTAAATACTTTTGGGGGGGGGGCTTGAGCCCCCTAGCCCCTCCCCCTGTATCCGCCCCTGGTATATTATATTTGTCAGATATTTAAATATCTGTAATTAACTTTGTAATTAACAACCACAACAATTAATCAAAATACAACACTTTATTTTGTATCATGTCTTGGAATTATACAACAAAACTGTACATATATTGTACAAAATTGTTTAAAGTTGTTTAAAATGATTTATTACTTTGACGATGGTACAGGCAAAATAAACAAACACTCATAATTTAAGGTTAATGTTAAATAACATATAATTTTTTTAAGTGTCTTTGTTTTGGCATGTTGCAATGGAAGAGAAGTCACCAATCATAAAAACTTCATTAACTCCAGGTGATTGAATTCTTACCACTTGTTGTAACCTAAAAAGTAAAACTGAACAGAATTAAATTTAATCTTCAAAACAGATTATAAAATTTGTTCATTAGTAGAGTTTCAAGTGGATTTTAGGCAAAATGTGTGCTCTATATTTAGTTGAGTAAAGTTTGTTTTCATATGTTTGGCAATATATGAAACTATGACCAAGAATTATTATTGACAAAGGAATCTGGATATAAAAATTTCTTACAGGAAATAAAAACTGCCTTGTATAAACTTGCACTAAAAATTTTAAAATAAGTTTATATCTTGCTTAGAGGAAAATAAATCAAAACCAAGGCTGCCCAGCTAATTTTTTATACGGGTCACAATTTCTGTTCTAAGTTAACCTGCGATCCACAATTTCGATTCTGTTAGCTGGTGGTCAGCAAAATATATGCCTATTGCTAAATTATATTTAAATAAAGATAAGTAACACAGTTTAATTACAATGAAAAAGTAAAAATATCAATGAGACCTTTGCATATGTTTTTATTTTAATCAAAAATTTAAAAACATCAAGATCTTTGCTGAGGTTACTGAGTAACACATTGCAGACAATTGCTGTTGGTGGGCAAATTCAAATGTGCTGGTGTACCACTTATTTGGTGGGCAGCCTTGATCTAAATGGACAATATTTTACATTACTAACATTGAAATTTCGCCATTAATCAGTTATTTTTGGAGTCGATGCCATCTGTCATTCAGCGGCCAGGCTCCCATAGCAAGGAATGAATTACTGCACTTTATTTGCTGTTCGAGACGACACGGGGAGTACGTTTGAAAATTACGAACATTTTACAGCATATAGTGAGGCAGAATTTGTTTTTATGGTGGAGACAGTTTAGTTAAACAAATTGGACCATATTTTAATTTTTGGCTCACTCTCTTTGGTGGTAAAGGCATATATCTGGTGATACAGTATCGACTGGCAGACTGCATCATACGGTAAAATCTAATGTCCGAGGGTGGATCAAATATAAACGGAGCTTTTACAAAATATATATAAATTCTAATTTACATTTCCCCCCCCCCCCCCCTACACATCTCTCTTATATATGCACTTACTCGAATGGTAGATTTTTTTTAATTCTGGGGATAATTGGGGACAGGTGTCAAACCAATTGTACAGGAAAGGTTGTACCTCGTTCGTTGGGAACGCTGTTTACCAATGGCTTCCTTGGGTGGACCAAACCAATGTAAGTCGCATGGCAACAGGTCAAGTTGTAGGGTGGATGTTCTAGGACTGTTCAATACCGAACCACCGTGTGTGTGTGTGTGTGTTTTTTATTTTTCTGTTGCATTGTGTTGTCTGGTGTTATCAAGGAGAAGCAACACACTTCTGATCGGAATACCGCGCTTTTTTGACCGACTGGCATTTACAGTCCCAGACCACAGCCTCCGTGTTCTGTGGTATGATGCTCGTATGGGGACGGCGCGGGTAGCAATGTTTCCAACACGCTTCCGATCTTTGTTAAATTTTTTATAACACTGTTTTACCTGAGACCGTGAAATGGTTCTTTCCCCGAACTGTAGGAGTAAGCGGAGCCGAATTTCAGCAGACGAGAAACTTAAGAATACTGTATGTATTCGTTACTGGGTAACGGGTTCGTCGCCTGACTCGAAATACCGAATCGTTACAAATTCATTTCGTTACTTGCATGTTTCGTTACTAGCATTTGTCGTATAGATGTCAGCAGAGTCGGCCTTAGTCATTGCGAGGCCCCGGGCGACAGATCTTTGCGAGGCCCTTGTCCTTTGTACAAAATATATTAATCGTAGGTATTTCTGATGATTAACGAAAAATGCTAACATCATAAAAATTAAAATATTATATTAGAAGAGTTATTAAAAGTTAACAAACATAAAGATGACAAATCATTAAGATTAAACTGAAGTACATTGAGGCCTTGAAAGATATACGCAGGAATTTAAAAATGATGTTTGCACCTTTTCCTGAAACTAAAATATTTAATAAAAGCACAAGAATCTAACGAATGAGCTATTTCAGTTTCAATTCAAAGAATAGAAAGAGCTGAAAATTAATCTTCTATCATCGAATTCCTCAAATATGTTTTAATATTTTTGATCCATGAAAAACTTCTTTCTGGGGATGCAACTGTATTACGTGTGGCGGTAATAATTCTCAAGACTTCTTTGATAGTGGGGTACACTTCAGTAATTCAGTTGTTTTTTTTTTCTATTATTTATGTCACCACTGTGATACCGCCGTCGTTTTGTTCACAAAGTTCCTGTCCATCAATATCAGATGTTTCCCCTGCTATTATACGAATGTGACAGTCAATAAATCTAATTGAGAAACTTTGATTAGTTAGTAATTAATATATACTTTACCATCAATTAAACAACTTTACTATACTGTTACACTAACAGCTTTGATCAACTCGGGTAGATGCGCGAGGCCCCTTTTCGCCACCCCCAAAGGCCGCCTCTGGATATCAGTTTGATTCAAGAAGCGAATGGACACAAGCGACGTACCCTGAGTCATGCGTGAGCTGGAGCAGTTCGCCCAGCAATTGAATGAGCAGATTGTTTAGAAATTAGTTGATTTAAGTGTGATGCGATTGTGATATTAGGTATTATTCTGATATATGTAATATTCAGCGCAGTAAATCAATGTTCGAACAATTTAGGTAATTTTACTTTACTCAATGAACAATTTACTTGAACTTTACAAAGTACTAAAGAAGACATTCATGTGATGCTTCATGCTAGTGCTTAATTGTATCGGAAGTAATGTGACATAGGAATGAATGAATTTTAATTACCAAACGATCCGTGTGATCAATGCGGTGCTGGCTTTGAGGTTGAATGTTTATTGTAACCGTGACGCAACAACAATTTCGAATCTAATCACAAAAAAGATGAAGAATATACAAAAATAAACTAAAACAGTAAAGGAAGACAGTGGTGAAACCTCCTATTTAATAACTAAATACTTTGATGAGATTATAATATTTGTTAAATACATGTGCCATTAGCATATCAGGCTTGTATGCAGGATTTTGAGTAGGTTACTTTAAGAAATAACCGTCATTAGTTATTGTCACTAGATATGTCACAACCAGCTGAAAGGTCAGGGCTTCCTTTTTGTGTGCAAACAGGTATTTGTTTTGAAATTAGATTCTTCTTTCGTAAATAATAATCATTACAGTAATTCAAGCGTACATTCAGAGGGTTTCTGTACGATCCATGTGCTAATTACTTTACTGTGTTTTATCCAATTTAACAACTTACCTAAACTTATGTATCTATATAAACAATTTACTTAAGCCTTAGCAAGTGCGAACGAAGTCGTCCCGCATGCGACGCGACTCTATGCAATGCTTCATGCTAGTGTTAGATTGTATCAAAAGTAAAGAGTAAAGATTCGAAAGTAACACCCGTTGGTTTAGTAATAAATACATACGGGTACAGAATTTCTCGTTACTTTTACAGGTCTAGTGGACTGTACCTCTTTCTCGCTGATCGTCATTGTTCCTGAGATTGAGAAGCACTTGGCGCGCCAACGTTATTACTGACTTCCCTATGAGCCCTTCCTACTGTCCAAAACGTTTCAGACTCCTCACGCCATCGACGCACACGCATTTTAAAAAGGCCATGTTGCACTTAATCCTCTCCAGTATTACACTGGTATGCAATATTTTTGAACCCTGACACCATTCCTGCTGATCCTTATGTAAAATGAGCTCCTAAATCCGAATATTACCCCTGTTTTGCTCAATCACCCACAGTTTTCTGGAGAGGCCCCTACATATTTTCATCAATTTTCAATAATTTGGAGGGATGAAAAGGATTATTTTAGTTTTGACATTGTAACGTTCCTCTGTTACTGAAATTATTAACCAATTCCTTTTTTCCTTTTACTGATAAAAATTGCTAATCTACTCAAATATTGATTTTTCATGGCACATGGGACAAAATTACCTCGTGTTATATTGACAAACAATTTATATTTAGTTATTAAAAAAATTGAGAAAGAATATCTAATTACAGTAAACAGTACATTAATTCCGACATGGCTCATATTAAACTAAATTTCTGACTAACAAATATTAGGACGCTGTCCTTTACTGTCCAAAAACTAGACCAGTTCATTAGTTTGATACACTCTAAACTCTTTATAGGGCGCATCGGGTATACCAAAGTCACATGTGGACACAAACGCAGAAAGTAAGTATTTTCACATTACCGTGTCGAAAACATGCCTTCTTTCTTCACTACGACCAGGAAAACAGTCCCTCCACGTTTTTCACTCGCACCCCCGTGTCGAGGATCTTTCGCGGCAATACCGCTCCGCCAATAAGATTCCTCCAGCCGATCCGCGCCGTGTGGTGGCGGAAACATGAAACAAATAGCCGTATCAGTGTGTCTGCCCAATAGATGGCAGAACTGTTCATTTCAATCACCCATACAGTCGCACTTTGGTTTGTCCTTGAGCGCCCTCTGCTATGTCCAACAACTTGCTAGAGTTCGGAGCAAGTATGAAGGCGGGTCACGGGCGGATGCGCAGTAGCCTGTGGAGCTGTACCACGTGACTCACAGCCAATCGCGTGTCAGTAGCTTTCCTGTGTTCGTTCTGTGCGCGTCGTGCAGTGTTCGTCAAGTTTACAGTTTATTTCACTTATAGTGTTCCGTGTTTAGTGATTATTTTGCCCTCATGGGGTTCATTATGAGTGATGGTAAAGAATCGCGCCAAGTGTTGCACAAACAAGCGAGAGGAATAGTGTTCCGTGTGTATCAGTACTTGAAAAGGCAGTCTTCTTTTGAGTCCGCGCCACCATGTGGTGCGAGTCGCGCCGTTGCCAAGTGCCCGGAGCAGACGGCTGAAGCTTGTGGTGTTGGTTTGCGTGACAGAAGCAAATTGGCAGCGTCGCAACACATCTCCCCTCTCTCTCTGCGCAGAACGCGAAGCCCACCCGCCTTGGTACGTGCTCCAAACTCTAGCGCTAACCAAACCGGGTGCAAATATTGGGAAGTGCGCCATATGTAGTGTACTCCGTAACACTAAAACATTTCTTCATGTAAAATAATAAATGTAAAAACTAAAATAATAAATTTAAAGAATAATAAATATAAAGAATAATAAATAAGGCAAGTATCTTGACTTGGTGCTTGAATTCCTTTCGTACCCTGAGCTAAACGTTTCTTGCACAAAATACCAGCTAAACTCTGCCAACATTCTCGTATTTCACTTCCCTAAAAGTCTTCTCTCGAACTTAGGGATGTCTTGATGGAACCGTTCCCCGAGTTCACCCAAAACAAATCATAAATTTTCAGAGAAGTACAGGTTTGGGTGAAGGAAATGCATTTTAAGAGATTTGTTACATCCTATGTTCTTGTACACTGACGGCAATTCCTCGACATGAATGACATAACCATCACTTTCGATGTCACCCAAAACGTTCTCTCACGTTTTGGAATGCAAGCTAAGCTCGTTTTTCTTTACTACTCTGGTGTTCAAGAAACGTTGAATCGTGGAAAAGCTGTCACCTTCCATGATTTTAGCCTAAGACGAGGAAATTTAGTTTTCAAAAATCGAAATGCATCACCTGTCTTGTCCGTTGCTTTCACAAACTGTTTGAACATTCCGTGTTTGATGTGCAAAGGTGGCAAGTAAATAATTTCCTTTAGTACCAGAGGATCATGAGTGGCATTTTCCTGACCGAGAGTGAAACTTTCTCGCAGACGCCAGTTCCGCACGTAGTAATGTTTTTCTCGGGCTCGGCTGTGCCATTCACTTAGGAAGCAGCAGTATTTTGTAAACCTTAATAGCGGGCACGCAAGTAGAGCAACATCTAAGTTAGCGCAAAGTGTCCAATAATAATCATAACTGATTTTATCAAGGATTCTGCTAATATTTTCATACGTTTCCTTCATATCTAAAGCGTATGCAACCAGGACTCATTTCCATTGGCCAACAGGACAATTTTCAAGCTCGGTATTGACGAGTCTATTAACACTCTCTCCGACAATATGCACCTGCAACCGCTGTTTCTGCATACACTCTTCTATTTTCCCACTAACTGTGCTCTGTACCACCTTGTGTTGGGATAAGAAATGTACACATCATGTTGTTCACTATGCACCCTTTTGGGTTTGTGCACGAGATCCTTTTAGACTTTTGGAACATACTCATACACTAGCACTGATGAAAAGTTTCACGAAAGATCTAACATCACGTACAATTTAGTGAGCACTATCTTAGTTGAATTGCTGTACTGCGACCGTGTGAATTTTGAAATCAGTGTAAAATGAGAGAATTTTTACACGTTTGGCTGAAAAGTGTAGAACAAATCACCTGTCTAACTCTGTTACTTTTGAATATGAATTACTATTAGAGGACTCCCAGACAAAAATACAAGAAACAAATTGTCTCAAATGACTACGGAAAAAACACTTATCCCTTCCTACCGGCACAAACACCACTAAACGTGTTTTTCGTTGTTGGGGTGTTCGCAGTGACTCTAGGCGATGAAAAGTTTCACGAATTATATAACATCATTTAGAACTTAGAGGACGCAATCTTCTGCGAATTCCAGCGTAGCGACGATAGGGATTTTGAATTCAGTGTAAAGTGAAAGAATTTGTGTTCATTCTGACTATTTCTGTAGAATATTCCTAATAGAAGACTTAGGAATTTAACATATCTTCGATTGGAACGCTATACTCCTTCAGTTAGAAGAAATTCAGGAATTCGCTCCAAGTATAAAAAATTTATTCATTATCCGCCGCCAATGTTTAACGTATTCGTTTGTTTATCAAGCATACTATGATTTATCCTTTTCAAACTACACCGAGAGTGGTGGGTGACCGGTTAACGTACTGGCCTCGCATTCGGGAGGACGCGGGTTCGAATCTCAATCCGAGCATCCAGATTTGGGTTTTCCATAGTTTCCCGAAATCACTCCAGGTGAATGCCGGGATGCTTCCTTCATAAGGCCATGGCCGAATTCCTTCTCGTTCAAAGTCTCCAGTCCCATCGCGCCTATAATGACCTCAACAGTTCTGTGTGTTCACACAAACAGGAAATGTAACACGGAAAATGGTGCCGCCAAATTTGATCACTGCCACCTACTTTGAATTTAGAAAACTATATTTTACACTTACAACTGCTCACCGCATTCCGTAAGCCGAAACGAGCTACTTGGTTTAACAAGATCTCAGATATCATCCTATTTCACATTACAGCTAGTATTCCAGAGTATGATTTTGGTATTTAATTTTGTTTTTCTTAAGATACCTGGTTTGGATTCAGCCTATCCACAGGGTGTATGAAGTGAAGGCATACTACACTGTTGATACTGATTCGACCACTGAATGGGGACGTTAAGTCGTCCGGTACCTTTCGGAAGAGTAGGCATGAATGGGCTGGCACCAGGTTTCACTCTCTCCCTTCTTCGTCTCGCATTGAATATTATAAATAAAAAGAAATAACACTCTAGGCTGAACTTATCTTAGTTCACAACCCGAAGGTTGGTTGGATCCTCCAGAAGGAGGCGTACTAAGCCATTGTGTCAGAGGTAGGACGGCCAGTTCCTTTCCTATCGAAACCTACAGTTTAACATGGAATCCGAACCACGGAGCGTCCTGGCATTGCTCATATGATTAAACACAACTCTCAAAATTCCTGCGGGGCAGGAGCAGCGTACGTTTTGAAAGCAAGCGCTTAGGCACTGAGCCACCAGAACGCTCTCATTATCATTACTCTCCATACCATTCGTGAACAAATCAAAGAAAACATTTATAAATAACTGTGTCCTGCGTCATACAAGTGTTCGCGGTGACTCCAGACAAACGGCTATTTGTGGTTTCATAGCAAACTCCACATGCATAGAAATTCGATACTCTGTCTGTCGGCGGCCAAACCCTCTGTGGTAAATACAGAATTATAAAGCCAAATGATAATTATTACTGTTATATGTTCATGTATCACGCAAAACTAAATTCGCCGAATTCTAGTAAACTACCTCGGATGGGGACGTTAAGCCTGACGGTATTTTTGGAACAGTAGGCCTGAATGGGCTGGCAACAGGTTTCTCTCTCTCCCTTCGTCGTCTCGTATTGTATATAATAAATAAAAAGAAATAACACTCTAGGCTGAACATATATCATTACTATGTGTACCATTCGCGTAAAATTCAAACAATACATTTATAAATAATAATTATTATTCACGTACCGCGCAAAGCTAAACTGACTGAATTCTAGTAAACTACGAGGGTTGTTTTTTAAGTAAGGGCCGTTCGCGCGTATAGTCCCGCAGTTCGCGCGGACGCCGCAACAATCCACCGCGCCACTTGCCGGCATTCTTCCCGTTCACACTGATGCCAGTTGCAGCTCTGTAGCTGACGTGTACCCATCGCTGTGCTACTTTATAATGTTTACGATTATTGAATCGCCCGCCGCGTGTGAGATACGGTCAGTGATACGTTTTTTGACCGCGAGAAGCCTATCAGCTGCAGAAATTCATCGTCAGTTAACAGAAGTTTATGGCTTGAATGCAATGAGTGAAGGTAAAGTGCGTCAATGGGTTAGAGAGTTTAAAAATGGCCGTCAAAACGTCCATGACGAGGAACGCTCAGGCCGGCCCTCTGTGATCACTGATGATTTGGTGGCTGCAGTCGAAACAAAGATTCGTGAGGACAGAAGATTCACAATTTCCACTCTTTCTTTGGAATTTCTACAAGTTTCAAGATCAGTTTTGTACAAAATTGTGTCTGAAAACCTAAAGTTTAAGAAACTGTGTTCTCGGTGGGTACCCACACTCCTCACAGAGGACCACAAAGGGAAGAGATTTGCCACTTCATTGGACTTTTTGATTCGTTACGAGGAAGAAGGGGATGACATGTTGAGTCAAATTGTCACTGGAGATGAAACATGGGTATCCCATATCACTCCCGAAAGCAAGCGAAAATCGATGGAATGGCGACACACCACCTCACCCGTCAAGGACAAAGCCAAACAGACGCTGTCAAAGCGCAAGATTATGGCAACTGTGTTCTGGGACCGGCGCGGTGTTTTGCTAGTGGACTTTATGCCACGAGGAACGACAATCAGCTCAGATGCCTACCGTGCAACTATAAAGAAGCTCCGCAGACCAATTCAAAACAAAAGGCGTGGCATGCTGACAAAAGGAGTTTTGCTCCTGCACGATAATGCTAGGCCTCACACCTCTCAAAAGACTCGGGATTTGATTGATTCTTTTGGCTGGGAAGTTTTGGACCATCCACCATACAGCCCCTACCTTGCTCCTAGCGATTTTCACCTTTTCCGGTACCTGAAACACCATCTTGGCGGGCAGCGCTTCAATGACGACGATGAAGTGAAAGCGGCCGTGAACTCTTGGCTGTCGGAGCAGGCGGCCGAATTCTTTGAAGAGGGAATTAAAAACACAATTGTACGGTATGACAAGTGCTTAAATAAACAAGGCAACTATGTAGAAAAATAGGTATCAGAAAATAAAAGTTTTTTACAAAAGTATTTGTATCTTTTTTTTAAAAAAAAGGCCCTTACTTAAAAAACAACCCTCGTACCTAGGATGGGGAAGTCAAGCCTGGCGGTATCTCTCGGAAGAGTCGGCCATTTCCCTTCTTCAACTTGCAGAATTCCTTCCCGCTTTGTTAAACCGACGGGGTTTTGAAACGTTGACCACACTTTACAAAAATGTGCTAATTATTTCAATAGTTACGATGAATTTGTGATAATTATTATTTTAAGACCATTGTATAGAATAACCGAGGAAAATGGGAATATTAAACTGCATTTCAGTACAAAATCGTGATTAATCAATACTTTTGACAAAATCGATTAAATTGCGAATAATTACTATATTAAGACCACTGTACAGAAAAAAAATGGTCAACAGTCGGGGATGCGCCAAATTGCGCGTAAGCGAGATGGTCAGTATTAGTCCTGAACATATCGTGCCAAACCGGCCATCATTGGCCCCGGTTACTTTTTGACGGCATCAGAACTATCAACTCTTTGGCATTAACAACCTGGGACCGATAACGATCATTCTTGCCTCAGGTAGCTCAAGACCTCTGCACATTTCGGCATCGCAAATCAACAGTTCATTGCAGGCAGAAAGTCACTGGCAGTTCTATGTCAGCATCATCACCGACCACCGCCAGCAGTACCACACACCATCCCAAGCACAAATATGCTACAGCTAATCAAATGCAATAAAATTGGCCCTTTTTAAAAGAGCAAACACTTTTGCAAGTAGATTTTTGTCAAGTAGTTTTTTCATTTATAAGATTTTAAAGATCGGTCTTATTTAGGAAAAGATGAATTGCCAAATAATCGCTAACCAATCAATAGTGAGATGTCCCATTCGGTAATGCTCAATGTTCATCAGCCCAGAAGAATATAGGCTTCTTGATATTATTGCCATAATTTACATTAATTTCAATCAGTTAATTCGATTTGATTATACTGTCGGGGTGGTTCGCAGCCGACGAAGTTATCGTGAGAAATATTTACTGACCTCAGCTATTATTTATGAGAAAGGAAAAGGATGATGGTGTCATTTCTTTGGACAGGGAGGGGATTAATAAAGAAGAGAATTTAGTGCAGTGTGTTCTGTTGTATCGTTATTAATTCGCCTGCTTGGCTATTAAAAGTAATGGAAGGATCTCATTCAAGCCATACCAAGCAGGGCAGTCGTAAAGTTGTCACTCGGACCTTATCACAACACGCCTGCTGGCGGGCATCCTGCTTAATGAGTCACAAAAGTGTTCGGCTGTTAAAAATTCCTTTGTTGGACCTTACCGCCAGATGCTTCGGGATGTAGTTACGAATTACAAACGTCACTGGCATAAATAAACGATCCCGCCCAAGGCGAATCAAATTGAAGATGACGGAGGACGGCCGCGGACAGTGGGTGCTACAAAGAAAACCGGCAGTTCGGGTCCCCCCCGCAAAGACGACGCAGGCAGTTGGTCGCCAGCGTGGAGACAAAACCAGACTGTTGCCACAGATGACAGGTGGCTCGCCGCTCCCCCAAGGCTAACATCAGCTGATTTCCGCGTTTCCTGGTTCCGACGCAAAACAACACGCATCATCTGCCCGACTTTGCTCTCCTCGTCTTGGTGCCAAGTTACGCACCTCCTGCCAACTTTATGGTAATTTCTCCGTACACAATTAACACAAAGTGGCCAATAAGCTCCCGATAAAAAAAAAAATTATAAACCGTCAACTCACTTGTCATTGGGAAGACAACCACTGATTGTTAAAAATGAATAAAATAATGTTTTCCTTTTCATGAAGTAAATAAAGTCAGTATATGCTTTCCATTGTCATTGATGTTTGACTTGCAATATCATAGTTCCTATGATTTATGTGAATGATAAATTCGGTTGAGAACCACAACCAGTTGTTTATTATTTAAATACGTTTGTAAATAAATAAATCGCAGGGTATACCAAATGTATAATTATAGCACGTTGAATTCATCCAGCGTATTTTGAGAAGCAGAAGTATAGAAACGTGTTCTAGTGTTACGTCAACGCGAGTTAGACAGCGCGCTATCATCGAATTTTTAGCTACTGAAAGAGTGACTTCTACTGAGAATCATCGTCGCGTAAAGGCTGTTTATGGTGACGATGCTGTTAGACTACTGTAAATCGATGGACAGTAAAATTACGTGATTGCGAGCATGGAAAAGCCATAAATGTTAATGAAAAACGCAGTAGGCCTCCGATAACTGCCACAGACGATAAACATCACAAACTCGTCAACAATTTGATCCAAAATGAGTGGCGATTCACTCTAATGCTTATCCCAAACCATTTTGGAATATCCTAGGAACGTGTAGCATTCATTACTGAACAATTGAGATACCGTCAGTCTTTGTACGATGGGTACCATGTCATCTCATAGACGAGAAGAAACACCAGCATTTGGACTGCTGGGAGCAACTTTTGCAGCGCTACCGTGACGAAGGAGACGACTTTCTTTTGAAGATTGTGACGAGGGACGAGTCATGGGTCCATCATTGCGATCCGGAAGTGAAAAGACAGAGCGCTGAAAATCGACATCCATCTTCTGCTCAGGTGAAGAACTTCAAAATACAAGCATCCACAAAACAAAACCTTTTGACATTGTTTTTTGACCGGTTTTCTGGAACGCAATGCATCGGTAAATTCTTCTCAGTACATACAGATTCTAAAACATCTACGACGTCGAGTTTGTCGTGTTATAGGGTGCCTGGGGTCAATACTCTTATAACATGACAACACTCGTCCACACACCTCGCATTCAACTGTAGAGGCTCTGTGAAATCTGCAGTTTGAACTGATTCCACATCTTCATTACGCCCAATCTTGCGCCTTGGGATTTTTATATTTTTACTCTATTCAAGAGAGACCTTAAAGGAGATCATTACACCTCTGACGATGAGGTGAAGGCAACTGTCAAATCCTGGATTCGAGAAAAGTCGGAATATTTTTTCATTAATGAAATAAGAAAACGTTTTACACGTTTGGTGAAATGGGTTAGCCATAACGGTGACTATGTTAAAGAATAAATATATGATTTTGAAGCTTAAGAATTGTACTTTAATGTTCTTTTAGCTCGATCTTACTATTTGTTTTATTCGTGTTCTACAATCATGTGTGCATTTCTTTTCAGCCTACCATCTTAACTAGTGCAATTATGTAGTCCAATGTACAATAGGTAGCACGTATATTTTGTATATTTTACTCTTGTCAACCTCTGTACTGCTTATCTAATTTCCCTTTCCTTCTAGACCATAAACGATTACGCTGCCAATAACTTTCAAACTAATTTTTTCTAAAAATAATGAATTCCTTCGCTAAATCTTAGCACAAATTTCATAAAACTTAATATTTTTAATTCAGTCGGACACAGCCAAACAACTCCAACTGCCAGTCTTTACACCATGCTATTATTTTTATAATATCATCTTGTAACAAAGCGCAGTCGTCCTGGGTTTTGATTTCACGATAAACAATTGCATCATCGGCAAATAATCTTTTCTTCTCCCTTATAATTTCGTACAAATCATTAATGTATCTGAGTAACAACATAGGCCCTATCACGTTTCCCTGGGAAACCCAGGACCTCACTTCGGTAAGTGATGAACGCTCATCGTCGAGAACTACACTCTGTGTTCTGTCCTTCAGAAAGTCTGTAACCCAGTCCCATATTTGTCTAGATATGCCATAACCGCGGAGTTTCGTAAGTAACCGAGTGTGAGACACAGTGTCGAAGGCTTTTTTAAAATCTAATCGAACTAAGTCAACCTGGGATTGTTCTTCTATAATACGGCACAGGTCGTGAATTAATAGTGCAAGTACGCAGCCTGTTTTTGTACCATCGAAGCACTGTCTTTTGCCAACGGTATTAGTTTCTCGACCATTAGGTGAGTTAGGCACTTGATATCACTGATAATTGGTAGTAAAACAACTTCTGGATCTTCAGTCATTCGGTAGGTCAAGGAATATTCGTAGTAGAGACAGTGGCGTAGCTAGGTCAACAAGGGCCCCGGTGCAAAAAATTTATTTTGGGCCCTCAGGCCAGACGGGCGACCCCTTTTATTTTGCTTTGTGTGCTGGTAGGCCCCCTGAACTGAGGATGGGGGCCCTTGAATTGTTCTTTAGGGGCCCCTGAGCAGTGGTTGGGGCCCCCCCTGAGCAGCGAGGGCCCTTAGTGAGGGGCTCCTGTGTTCTCAAGGGCCCCTTAGACGACGGTAGAGCTAAAAAAAAAAAAGGTCGCCAGTTTGCCGTGAAGGTGTGCTGGGCCCGGGCCCTCTAAACTGCGCTTGAGGGGCCCCTAGAGGTGCGCTTAAGGGCCCCTTGAGGTATGCTTGGGGGCCCCCTAAGCGTGAGGGCCCCGGTGCACTGCACCGCCTAGCCCCATAGTAGCTACGCCTCTGAGTAGAGAATGTATAGAGTGATCATGGGAAGTTTGAGACTTGTCTGGGCGCACGGTATTCTCCATCTACATCTACATCTACATATATACTCTGCAATTCACAAAATTGTGGGTGGCAGAGGGTGCTCAGCACCAAAGCTAATCTCTTTGCTGTGCATTCCAATCCCTAATGGTACGAGGGAAAAAAGAATTCATATAAGAATCAGTCCGGCACCTTATTTCTCTAATTTTATCCTTCCTGTCCTTCCGACTCAAATAGGTTGGTGGAAGAAGTATTTCACTACACTCATGAGTGAAAGTTGGAGTACGCATGTTTTCCAATAAGTTTAAACGAAACGTGTGTCGTCTATCTACCAGAGACTCCCAACCTAATCTACTAATCAGTTCTGTGACGCTTTCATAAGGACTGTAGCAAGCGGTCACGAATCGAGCGGCTCTTCTCTGTACTTTCTCTATAATTACGATCAATCCCTTACGAAACGGGTCCGAAATGGCACAACAATAATCCAAATGTGGACGCACAAGAGATTTGTACGCTATCTCCTTTGTTTGTTCATTACAATTTTTCAAGATTCTACCTATGAATCGCAGCCTAGAATTTGCTCTACCTACTAAAGAATTAATGTGTATGTCCCATTTCATGTTCCTTTGTACTGTTACTCCCAAATATTTAATAGAATCGACCATATCAATAACTGTATTGCTTAACTCGTATTTCTGAACAATCGGATTCTTTTTGTTAGTTATGCTCATTGTCTTGCACTTTTTACAGTTTAGAGTAAGTTGCCACTCAGCGCACCAAGCCAAAATAACATCCAGATCGCGCTGAATTTCTAAGCAATCGGCCAAAGTTCTTACTTCCCTATAAATAACCGCATCATCAGCAAACAATCTAAAAAGGTTTTTCACTTTGTCTCCGAGATCGTTTATAAAAATTAAGAAAAGAAGTGGTCCTATTACACTTCCTTGAGGTACACCCGATGTAACATCTAGATTAGAAGAACTTTCTCGTTCAACGACAACATACTGCGACCGACCAGTTAGAAAATCCTTTATCCATTCACAAAGCTGATCCGATATACCATACACTCGAAGCTTCGCTAAAAGGCGGTTGTGTGTACAGGGGACCATCTGAGGAGCTAGCACTTGGGGACTCCCGTGGTGCTGCCACCAGTCATACCCACCCCTCCCTCCTCTCCATCCATCCTTAACCTGACTTCTGGCAACAAATTGTTTATTTAATCAAACTTTTGGGATACAATGACAAGTTAAATTGCAGCAGCTCATCCCGTTGACAGAATGATGAATTTTGGGGCAAGTGGCCCGGCTTATCCCCCACCAGTCCTCCCACAGCATGCGCCGTTAACATATTGGTGAATTGCAGGACAGGTGTTCTATAAACATGATTGAAAAGGCTTACCACTCACTATTTAGGCAAGCAGAATTCCCACACCATTCCCTACGCTCCCCCAACAGGTTCTTCCTTGTCAGTCTTCAGACATGGCCCATCAGGTGCTATTGTTTTCGTCAGTGTATCAGCTAAAAGCTGATGATTTAAAATGTTTGACGATAGGTCTATCGAGATATAAGCGTCTTCATTGTTCTTGTGATATCGACGTTTTCTATTTCCGTCAGTTTCAACTATATTAATTCCGAAGTGAATTTCCATAAACAGAAATACAAATTGCATTTGGATATGAGAAGTGAATTTGTAGCTCCTGCTCCATCTGATTTTACAAATCTTCCTTCAATACGCAATAAACATTCACGCGGCAGTGTATATTTATCTTGATTCTGAATAGATATCTTAATCTCCTCATTATTATTATTATTAAATGTGGTTTGTGTATGTACCTTACCGACTCGTCAGATTCTACAACAGAAGTTATATCAAGCCACTCATCCATTTTTTACGATATTGCCTGATGACTATAGGAACAGTACGTTATCAAGTGTTAACCATTTCACTGCCTGTTCTCTAGTGACAAATGTTTGAGTTTGTCGCTTCTTGTAATAACGATCACTCATTCTTTAAAAGTAGTCTTAGAATAATGGTTTCTCCTCTGAAATCCACTAAATTACCGTCCTGGTCTTCAACTTTAATATGAATGTAGTTGAACGTATTCACCGTGACGAGGAGATAGACGACGTTAGCTGGTGTACCCTGGTGCAACATTTATAATGTATGTCGTAGCTTATCGGTGACATAATATCCTTTAGATACGCTGCTCTCTATACATATCCAATTAACTCTGAATATCTGCACAGTGTAGTCTAAGATATGAAATCCTTACTTTAAAGCACATTTTCAAAATCCGAGCTGAGATCGAATTGAGTTTGGTATAGCTTAGTGGATTCCCACTGGTGCTTGTATCTCGCACTTGAGTGAATTGTTGTTTTTGCTCTAATAAGTAACTTCTCGTTATTGGTGCACGCAACCAAATAACTTGCCGAGTCGTCAATATGGTAAGTTCCTGTGGGTATATCAATCACATTATTCTTCGAGAAATGAAACTTACAATTCGATTAAGAACATTGACAAGTCAAATTTTAAGTTTGAAAGTCCCACAAGCTGATTGTGTTCCCGTATTGACTCAGACTGAAGTTTGCCGGACAAGCATAGTGTCACAGGCATGTGTTACTCTTGCAAGACTGCCATACATTTTGAAACAGGAATTATAAACAAATGTCTGCATATGTGTGTACCACATTTCTGGGGCCGTTGCACCCGGTTTTTTTTTTTGAGGTAATACCTACATTGCGCAAGAGCACGCCACGAATATGAGGTATATGGGAACACTATATATGTTTACTTATTTCCTCATGCACCAACAACTGCAACGCCTCTTGTTTTGCTTCGTTAGCTGCTTTTTTAGCTCTAACTACACCCGACGCTCCTCCTGTAAGAGCTCCGGCAGTCCAGAAACCTTAACGTGACTGAAATATATTTATCATTTTAGAAAAAGAAATGTATCGTTCTGTGTTTATGGGTAGCACGTCCATCCCATCACCGTTGAGATATCATTAAGCCATAGCAACAAAAAATGTGTGTCATACCCAGAAAGATTACGAAAGAAAATTGTGTGTACCTTTTATTTTTGAACTACAAATTTCAGTCATTATATGCAGCGTCCCTAAATTCATCTGTGATATACCAATAATCATAGAACTTAATAGTCTCCAGTTCAATATCTTTCTCATAGATGTGACACACCTTTTTGTATCAGAAAATTTTGTATCCTGTTCATCTCTCATTACATGAGGAATAACCCTCCTGTAAGTTATATCACCGACTTTGGCAAGTTCGATGAGTTCGCCAACAAGCTATTTCTCGGAGTTTACACCAGAGAAGGAGTCCAAACGCAATGGACTAGATATGGGTGAAAAAACGATCTGATATGCTGCAGCGAAAGGGGTGCGTTTCTGGGCTCTAATTGTGTGGGATGCGATTGATGGAGGGCTGCCTGAATGATAAAGTTCTAATAAACCTTTAAATTCAGCGAAAACGACGACGGGTATACGCTGCTGGTGCACTAAATTCATAAACTATAATATTTCATCGTTGTAGTCAGATAAATCTACTCTTGCAGGATCACACCTGCGCAATCAATATGGTGGCGGTCCAGGAGATTTTTGCGACTGATATGTTGAAGACATCTTTCCCAAACATATATAGCATTACAATGCTGCGTTTATGAAGATCTACATAGCATTGGCTAGTTTTGAATCCTACAGTAATACAATTTTATACTACCGTCAATAAATCATCAGCATGTGTGTGTTGACCGCGTTTGTCTGCCCCGTTATGGAGGCACCCGACAACTACATGTTCCCAGTTACTACATCCAGAGCAAAAGCATTTACTGAATATTGCTGATTTTTGCCTCTTGGCTTTGAAAATGTCTGAGAGTTTTACCGGAAACTCAATATCTGAAAAATTAAGTGAGTAGTGTAAAAATTCTTTCTAGTATATTCTCCATGTCTTTTAAGTGTCTTTACTTGACATGCAAGAATGGCCCACAGAAATAAGAGCTCATTATCATCGATCGTTTCTAACATTGATCACAGCCTTCTTTCTACTGATATTTACTGGCAGAGCAATACAAGAAAACCTCAGATAAAAGCTTAAAATTTAGAAATGCTTATTTCAAAGAATATAATTTTCTCGAGAATTATGCCACTATTCCGTTCTTGAAACCCACTTAATTTTACTCTGATCTCCAACTTCACATAGCTTTTATACCAAACCGACAAGGAGGTGATGCGCGTGCCTTTCTGCATTTTCGTGAAAATATACATATAGGCGGTTTCAAAAAGCAGGCCCATCTGAATTTTAAATGTGGTGATCCAGTGGGGTTGACGGAGTGTCAATAATTTCACGAAGTTTTCTAGATGAAAGATCATAACAAGCATCAACGTAATTTAATGGTTCTAGAAAATTTAAAGAATTGTGAATAGTTATGGTACAGACAAAATCTACTCTAAAAAGAACTTTCCTGGTTTTCAAGGATCAAGTAAGTTACTGTCAACCCACCCCCTATGCTGCTTTGTAATGACTGCTTTATGCTACAGGATCATGGCTTAATGTTACTGGGTGACTGCTGCTGGCTGGTCAGGTCGACTGACGAGCAGACGGGGCACTGAGTTGCGATGAGTAGCCATCAAGGTGTATCAAGCGGCCGGCTAGGTATGGCGAGTGACCGGAGAGGTGCGGTAAGTGGCCGGCAAGATGTGGCAAGGGGGTGACGAGGTGTGGCGAGAAGCCTGCTTGGATCCGCAACGGCAGGCATCTCCCAAGGTCGCCACATTAGTGGCTTGCGGCTGGTGCAAACATGTTACCGGCGACAGCCGCGCCCTGCAGACTGAAATCTGAAACAGAAAAATAAAATTTTTAGATCATGATATGAAAAAAAGTACTGTGATAACCTTAAATATGCAAACAATGAAATCAAGTTATTGAAGCAGATAACGTAATTTAGCGTAATAATAGCTTCATGTAAGCAATGACAAAATAATGACATAAGCAAACAATGGAGTAATCAAACATTGTCGTTTCATCAGGTATATAAACAGTAATGTGATTGCACTAACCATTAGCGCCATGGATCAGTACAAGTGGCTGTAGTCGGTGGTGTGGGCACTGAGGCGATGGTGTTGGCTCCATGCTGGCTGACGGCAGACTCCACTGCTACAGCTCTGAATCGGAATAAGAAAAATTTTAGTAACATGAAAACATTGAACGTATATAATGTAAAAACATTATGGCAACGACAAAAATAAACTTAGTCCATTGTAGACGGCGGTACCGTCGAAGATGACCGAATTATCCTTCGCTTAGGTGGCGTTGTAGTTGCTATGGACTATGGACACTAAAAACAATTAATATATAATTCTGACCAACCAGAATTGAAGAATTATTCTTTTATCTCATTTTGACGGCATTTCTGTTAAAGGATAAGAATATATATTATACTATTTAATAGATTACAAATAATATTTTCAATTCTTTTTAAGCTTACCTCAGACCCTGCAGAAGACGTTTTCTTGAAACATGAGCAGCTAGAATCGAACGAGATGCAACGAAACGAAATGAACAAGAATCGTTGCGCAAATGAGGCTTGGCTAGAGAGAGAGTAGCTTTAATACCAAGCAGGCACTTGCGGCAAAACAGAAGCGTGCTATCTCTGTATTATTGTTTGCTGATGCAAATCTTACAATCTGCAGACAAGGTACGCTTCACTACCAAAAATTGCGACTAAAGGCAAACATTTTATGTGAGCATGCGAGGTCCGGACGCGTGTGGTCCCTGTTATTATTCGGAAATAAAAGAAAGCCACGAGACACGTTTAAGGAGTCAATAATTGGTTGTCCACAGCTGTCACCAGTAATGCAATTCGTCACACTGGCTACAGTAGCTTCACGAATTCTTTTGGGGTGGAGGGACAGTCACTAATGTTGAGAAATAGCATTACCGTGGTTCCATTATAACGATTTAAACATCAGATATTTTCACAATTTTTGGATTTAAGGAGCGCCGAGGTCTTAACAGAACGAGCGATTGACACTGATCAAAAGCGCTGGCCGCCTTACTGTGCATGTCCCCATTGTGCACCTGAAGGAGGGCATTCAAGCTGCGATAGGTGACGTAGCGTCCGGCCGGAAGGGACGACGGTTTATATTCTAAGTTTAACAGAGTACAGAAATCTGTGTGGAACTAAGATCTTTTACTTCTCAAGAAATTTTATTTTATTTCATTCAAATGGTTTTTGAATCTACCAGAATGTTTCTATATAAATATAAGTTACATGGTATGAAATAAATGCATTTAAAGATTTCCTATACCTAGTTCTAACGAAAAACCCATTAAAGACAGATTCATAATTAGAACATAGTACTGAGTATCAGGTGATCAATTGGAAACTGCCTCTCTTCAAGAGACAGGTTCGACGGTAGAATGATCGTAGTGATGGCTTTCCTGTCATATTAGGCCGAGTCGGTGTCGTTTGGGACCAATCCTTTGTTACAAACAACTTTCTAAATTCAATTCTGGCAAAGAAATTCTTAATACACGCTAACGAAGTGATATTAGCCATCTAGTAATAGCTGCAAAAAAGCGGAAATATTTTGAAAGCTCAAAATTACTAACAGAATCAAGCTTCTCTCCTTCTGTATTAACAACTGCATTTGATACATCTATCCTGATTCTCACCAGATATTACTAGATCCTTAACTTGCAAACCTTGTAAACTTATCTGAACTTTGTGTCATCTTGCAAGTGACGTGCGTATTCTACCGCCATTGATGAGAGAAAGTTGACTTTGACATTGCTTTTAGTTTGTATACATGAAGGAAGGAAATATATGGAGACGACGCAAGCGACCTTCACCACGCAATGAAGTGATGCCGGGCGGAGGAGGAATGGGGGGAGTGGGAGGCATGGACTAACCCATACAGACACGGCGTATATGTACAAAAACCTCAAGGGGACTCTAGGATTAACGTAACGTCGCAATCTGCAGATGGATTGTTGTGTGACTCGATGAGACAAATAAACAATGAAGAATATTTTTTTTTTTGATATCAAGCTTAGTTTTCGAGATATTCTGTCTCAAATGTGAAATAGTTTTGGTTGAAATTCAGAAGAAAAAATTGGTCAAAGTCAAATTTTATGAGGGATTCTTATTTAAAAAGACGAGAGAAATAAAAAATAAAGAATAAAAATTTTCGATATCTCACCTAGTTCTCGATATACACTGTATCAAAAGTGAGGTGTCTTGAGTTGAAATGCAGCAGAAACATTTCTCAAAAGTCAAATTTAATGATCGATTCTTATATAACACGACGAGACAAATCGAAAAGAAAGAATAAAATTTTTCGATATCTTGTTTAGTTTTCGGGATATACTGGGATTGGGTTGATATGCGACCTGGACTAAAAATTAATTCTGCCAAAGCCACAATGGTGGACATGCAGAATGGATATTTCAGTTGTTTTTACTACCACTTGTGGTTAGGTTGAAATGAGGCGTAGAGCAGAATAAAAATATTTATTTTGTTACCATACATCGTAAGCTAAATTGGGAATAGCTGGAAGTGGAAGTAGTTTCCATTGCTATCCACGTTTTGTCACTAACTTGGTTCTCATGAAATTACTAACAGCAATAGATAAATTCTTTGTCCCTCATGGAACAACAAAACCATTCTGGTACAGATTGCATTTAAACCTAACCACAATCTCCATTAAATTGCCGTTACAGAATCAAACTATGTAGACATACCCACACACGCGTATTTGAATCGAAAACTGTATTTGCGGTAACATCATTTGCTTCGTCAAGATTCCTAGATTGCATAGCATAATTTAACACATTTAATTTCATCATACAGTATAAACTACAACGTGACGAAGGAAAGCGCAATACTAAATTAACTGAACCGCGATGTAAAACACACCCCCTTTAAATCTCATTTTCAACACCCGTTAAAAAGTAATGCTAGTCTATTATGTGCAAAATAGCAAGGTATGCTGATTTTCTACACTACACCAACAAAAATTTGAGAACAAAGTCATCCCATTGAGAGCTATGACTAAATATTTATAGACATGCGCCAAAATTTACAATTCCCACTGACCACTTCAACAACTTACCCATGAATACAACTTACCTATGAAATGATATTCCAGGTTCTTTCCTCTCTTGCCTATTTGTGCAACCGTATGCAACACAAGATGGCATTATAAAACACTTATGCACATTACAAAATGAAATTATCAGAACATCAGACACAGTGTGAACTCGGCATTTGTTTGGGTTACAATACCGCTGCTGCCGCCATGCGGGAGAGTTTAGAGCCTACTTCACAGATTTAACGTCACTTCTCCTCCATATATTTCCTTCCTCCATGTTTGTATATCGGCCGAAACGCTACGATAATCTTGGTCAGTGACTGTCACACTGTGATGTCAAGCAGCCAGCCTTCGTTGGTAGATTAACAACGGCCAAAGATATTATTAATAGTTGAGTTTATGAGGCTTATTTAATAGCTAAGCATCCGGGAAGGAATTAATTGCCATAATACTGAAAGGAAAGTAGATACTTAATTTAAATCAACATATTAATTACAAGCAGTTACCCGCGTCATCATCATCAAAGTGTTTTATAGTATAAAGGCTTTCGTTACTGTTAAAAGTACTACCAGCTGAAAAATTTATACTATGGAGTTAAAAATATGGTTAACTGAAAGAAAAGTGTACCTCTACAGAACTGAAGACGCACGTGAAATGGATAACAAAGGAGTAACGAGCGCCGAAAGATACAGTTACGCTTATTACTCATTAGCCGTAATAGACGTCTTGAATCGATTCTGACGTCATTATAATCAGAATTCGGCTTGGGTGCCACCTTCTTCACTCCAAATCTACTACGCACTATGGATTATTAGCAGTCATTTTGATTTTTCACATATATTGTGACATATTGTACAAACGGAATTTCGGTGTTATACCTGAGGTGTCAGTCGTACTATTTCATGTTCTCAACTGAAAACATTTGCTTGTGAACTTACTGACAGTACAATTTAAATTTTTTTTAAATGTTAAGTACACATTTATATTTCCTGTTCCAGAACTATTATGACAGATCTTTTGATACAGTTTGTTGCATTTCTCTCTCTTGGTAGAGAACACTAATGCTCGCGGATGGTGGGATTTAGTACATTTTACGAAAATGTTTGAAGCAGCAAATTCTGCTGACGCGGTCGCCAGTGATTCAGCTTATTAACACACTTTACCGTGTCAAGAAGAATCACACACAAAAAAAAGAATAACAAAATAAACTTTTGTAAGTTTAATAGAGTTCTAAATCTTTACCCACACCAGTCGTGATCATTTATTTCTTCGGACTTATATATATATATATATGTACCCGAAGGTTGCAGAATCCTCAGTTAAAAACGGTTCACATTAACAATCCTTTATAAATCACACTCGCATTTTCACAACTCTAACCGAAAATAGTTCAACATTAAAAAAAGGGAGTTCGAGAAAAACTCGCACATGGGTGGCGTGCCCGATGAGCTCCGCTGCCCCAGGAAGACTAGTGGGTACCACATGTTGGGTTCGCGGGCGTTTTTAATTGACTTCCGGTAGCCGGCATGCACTCCGGGGTCTTCCACGGTACTCCCACGGACCGGCGGGAAATTTAACATCCACTCGGCCGTATTCCAATTAGCACAGTCGGTTCTCGATCTCCCGGTCCACCGGCTTTGGAAGCAACCTCTATCATATGGCTATGATACAAGTTTCAGTACAACGCGATATGTGACGTCACTAAAATGTACTCTTGAAAGCACCTTAAATTACTACTAAAGTTTCAGTTGTCATTTGGACCGGGCAGTATTTCAACCATGGAGGAAGGTATATATGGAGACGACGCAAGGGACCTTCACCACATATTGGAGTGAACCGGGTAGAGAGAAGTGGGGTTGGGAGGCCGCCATATTGCTTTGCCGTAGAAACACGGGGAATAAGCACAAAAACCTCAAGGGAATCATAAGACAACCGTGGTACCGCAATTTGATGATGGATTATTACGTAACTCGACGAGACAGATCAAAAATGAAGAAATTTTTTTGTTTTTGATACAGTACTTAGTTCTCGAGATATACTGTCTCAAATTAGTGGAGTTTTTGGTTGAAATTCAGAAGAAACATGTCCCCAAAGTCAAATTTGATGATAGATTCTTATGCAACACGACGATACAAATCGAAAATAAAGAATAAAATTTTTCGACATCTCGCTTAGTTCGCGAGATATACTGACTGTTTCAAAAGTTAGGTTGTTAGGTTATGAGGGGATTCAACCATAACCGTGACGCCACAATTTGATGACGAATTCTCATGTAACTCGACGAGACAAACTGAAAGTAAAAAATAAAATGTTTTGATATCTCGCTTAGTTCTCGAGATATTGTACCTTAAAATTGACGTGGTTAGGTTGAAATGCGGCCTCGACCAGAAGAAAACGTTCGCCATAGCCAAATTTGATGATGAATTCGTACGCAACTTAAATAGACAAATCGAAAATAAAGAATTAATTATTTGATATTTCGCTTACTCGAGATATTGTACCTCAAATGTGAGAAGGTTAGGGTGAGATCTGGCCTGGACCAGAAAAAAAAATCACCTAAATCACCATATTCACACTGTGGAAATGCAATATAGGTGTTTTATTTTCTTCCTAGTGATTGTTGTTAGGTTGAAATACGGCCTGAAACAAAAAGAAAGTCACCAAAATTGCAATGAACTATACCTATAACTGATTTTTAACATACTATATCTCGAAAACCAAGCGAGATATCAAAAAATTTTATTCTTCATTTCCGATTTGTTTCGTTAAGTTCTATAAGAATTCATCATCAGATTGTGGAGCCACGGTAATGATACAACTGCCGGTTTTGATGTAAACTGGACCAAAAGATAATTTTGCTGCACATGCAGATTGGGTGTTTTATTTTTTTACTAATCCTTGTGGTTAGGTTGAAACGTGGCCTGGACCAGAATAAATACGTCACCAAAATTTGAAATTTTAAAAATAGCCTAAGTCAATGTTTAGAACTATTTAAAAAATGATCACTTCAAAAGACCTAATAGTTTCTGAGCTTACTTAGAAGATATTGTGCTGCTAGTGGCCTATATAATTTTACTAGCAAAATCAGTTCATTCATAAGTCAGAAGCTAACAACTAATCATAAATAAATTGTTTGTTCTCTTTTGGTACACACCACATTTCAACCTACCAACACTTCCGTTAATATTGACGCTACAAAATCAAACTATGTAGACACACCTAAACACATGAAATGCATCGCGAACTACATTTCGGGCAACAACGTTTATTTAATCATATTTAGTAGTTAACAGAGCACAAATTATCACAATTAATTTCATAGTACACTTTCAGTGTAAACTGAAACTTGAGTAAAGCCTGTGGAATACCATATTCACTGTGTCGCGATGTAAACTTGACCCGCTTAAATTAAATTTTCAACACATGTCTACAATAAGGCTAGCTTTTCAGGTGCAAAGTAGTAACATATGCTAATTCTCTACACTACACCGACAAAAAGTTGAGAACGATATGTTCCTATTCAGAGCAATGAATAAATTTATAGCTATAGGTCCTAATGTTGCAGTTACCTATCAGATACTTCAAGAACGATAATTACAATGGGACTTACTTATGAAAAGCTATTCCAGGTTGTTTCCTATCTTGTCTGTTTGTGCAACCATATGCAGCACAACTTGGCACTATAGAAAACTTTAGAATATTAGAAAATGAAATATTCTCAGCAGCTGACACAGTGTTTTAGGGGAATCCCTATGGCCGCCACGCATGCGCAGTAGGAGAGCAGTTTTTTCTTGAGGTTTCACGGATTTAGAGTTATTTCGTCTCCATATATTCCTTCCTCCATGATTTCAACCAAGCCACAAACTTCGCTAATATAGTCACTGGAAAATCAAAGATGTCCAACTGCAGTTCATACTGAAGGCGTATAATGAAATTGACTGTGATAAATTATGCTACGCTAATTAGAAATACTGATATAGAAAGTGTTTCTACTACTCTAAATGTAGTTCCGATTCATCTAATGTGATAAGTTGAGCTCGTATCATCTGATTTTGTAGCGGCAATATTAGCGGAGATGGTAGTTAAATTGAAATGCAGCCTGGACCTAGAATATTCTAGTTATGTCATAAGGCAGGAGGAATTTTCTTATTATTAGTAGTAAATAAGCTGTTACTATCGACATGTATCGTGATTCTCTCATACTCTACTGTTTGTACTGATTTCTACAAAAAATTTGGAAGAAATGAGGGTTAGTTATCTTCGTTTGGGTTTTAAATTTTCGTAATAATAATTTGTAATGTTGTAGAGCGTATACAGCAAGAAAAAAAAAAAAAAAGGAAATAAATTGAATCGAGGTGGAATCAAAACTATTATATATTTATCATAAATATACAAATAAAACAACCATTTTGAGAACCGACTTTGGTGCTGGTTTACTCTTAGCATTTTAATTTATTTTTTTATAAGCTTTAATTTTTCGCAAAAATTATGACGCATATATTACGAATGAAATTACCGTGTGATACCTGAGGTGTTATTCTATTTAATGTCCGCAACTGAAGACATCTCTTTGTGAACTTACCGACAGCACGATTAAAAAAAAAAAAAAGTTAAGTACAGATTCAGTTTTCCTGCTCCTGAACTATTATTTATCAAGTGTATCATTTTTATCGCTTTTAAAACTAAACAGCATACAAGCATATATCAAAAGGTCTTTTCTTTTATGTCTGGAAATCAGCATTTGCGACGTACATAAAAAACGAATAAACATAACACTGCCGCCAATAAAGTAACAAACTCTTTGACGTTTGCGACTTTATTTTTATTTATTTATTTATTTATTGACATTCGGTTATGTAACCATACAGCCATCACTTGTAACATGATTCATTATCGTTAACTAATAACATGTTTGATTATACTCATTATTATATTGCATCTGTTAATTATCGTTATACTTATGCTACTTACAATTTTGATTATATTGGTAACAATTTTAAATAGAATTTATCTAAACGTAATTTAAGTCTTTCAGGTATAAAGCCGAATCACAGTAGCAGTTGATACAATTCGTTTTCAAGTCATATTGCAGGTATACGTGAGGCAATACCGACATTGGTATTCATGCGTCTAAATTATTATTTTCTTTTGTTCACGTTCGGTTATATGACCATACATCCGTGAATTGTAAGATAATTCATTATGCTTAATTATTGACAGGTTTGATTATACTATTTACAATCTTGCTTATGCTAATTATAGTTGTGCTTAGGCTACTTACAATTTTTATTATACTGATGACAATTTTAAGTCATACTTTTCTACTCGTAATCTTTAAGGAATAAAACAGAATCGTTGTAGTCGTTTATACAATTCATTTTATGCTTATTGACATTTTTATTTTTTGATGATGAGGTCTTAGATTTCTATATTTCCATTTTTTAGGAATCTAATAAGGCTGTTGTACACTGCTTTGTCATCGCTAACTAGGACTTGATAATGGAAATTTCTAAAGGAACTATTCGTTTTTGCGGGGAAAAAAAACAACTTTATGTCACAACACACACTATTTACTAACTTCGTGCAAATTTTCATTGAACCTATTCAGCAATTATTGCGTGATTGAGGCAGATACATGCTAACTTTCTCATTTATAAAGATATATTGTAGATTAGTTGCTTTTTGTTTATTAATATTCAGTCGATATAGATATTTCCTTACAATTTCTATCCAGAGATATCGCTGTTGTCAACCTGAAACCCAGGTAAAATAATTTTTAAGGTTATGAGTAATTCTAATTAGTTAAGCAACAACGAGGAAATGTACTGCCAGAACACTGCGTTCAACCCTTATTCTTAACGGGCTTACGAGGTATTTATAATGGATGTTTCCGGTATATTGTTTGTCACTGTTAATGTAAAATAAAAAAATGAATTGCTAAAACAAAGAATTAAAGGTATGAGTCAAATTTAGATAACTATATATCGAATACATTAATACACGGGTGGTATAGGTTGTGTATTTAGAACGGCAATATTAGTGGAGGTCATAGTTCGGTTGAATTGAACCCAGAACCAGAATGACAACTAACACATTTTGTTACAGCAAAATTCATTATGAATTTAGTTTTATAAATTTCACAAATTAAATGCGATTAATAGCAAGGTTGGTGGTTTTTAGTAGTTTAAAAGAAGAACCGGCTCATTAGTAACATCTTTCCGATTTTAATTTATATCTGCTATCCTGCAGCCCTCTACTTTGACACCCGATGCTATCCGTTCCCAGGAAGCCGAATTGCCGTAGACCTCACCTGAATACAACTATGCAGAACAAAACGTACAAAATAGATCGATATCTTTGTGACGTGTCCTATCTAAGAGTAATTCGTTTGAAAAAAGCTTTGCTCCATCAGACCATTAGGGGTATCTCAAGCAAACTTGATGAGTTGATAATATATACAGAAGAAACCCAAAAATTATTGAATCTCAACATAAATATCGTATGTCTGAAGAATTCTGAAATATGTCTCCTCCCTTTTATTGGATATAGATTAGCTACATGTTATTGCAGTTCAGAGATGAGAATGGATGGTGCAGCAAAATATGTTAGAGAAAATACTGAGAGAAAATCATTAGATGTAAGTAAATACTTTATAGAACAAGATTTTGAATGTTGTGCAATACAGTTAGAATTAGAAGACAAATATCTTATAGTGCTGACAGTTTATAGGGCTCCGACAGGAGACTTCAGTAAATTTTGTAATAAACTTGAAGCGGTTCTAATAAATTTATCACAAACTAAAAGGGAAATTATCCTCTGGGTAGACTTCAACATAAATTTTGCTGTAGAATATAACCAGACAGATTATCTTCTAGGAACGCTTAGATCATTCAAACTGTAGATTTCCCATCTAGAACACAAAAAGATAGTTGTTCCATTATTGATAACATTTTTGTAGAGCACAATAAATTAGAAATATATGGAACAGTTCCAATGGAAAATGGTTTGTCAGACCATAATGCTCAAATAATTACTTTAGATATTGTATAAATGAAAATAACAAAAAGAAAGGATTTGTCAGAGTTAGGCCATTAAAGAACAATTCAATAAAAACATTAAATTATAAACTTCTCAATGAGGACTGGAGCACTGTTTATAAATTAAAAAGGGTAAACAATAAATTCAATTACTTTCACCAAAGGTTTTTGGAAATTTACGAAAGGTATATCCCTACAAAACTAGCTCCAATTGGTCAAAAACAAGTAAACAAAAATTGGGTTACAGTTGGTATTAAAACATCTTGCAGACATAAAAGGGAATTGTATGTAAAAGTTAGGAATACTGATAATATGCTTCTCAGACTTACTGTAGAATTTTAACGAAAGTAATAAAAGAACCTAAATGTTTGGCCATAAACAATGAGATTAGTAGCTCAGATAATAAGATAAAAAGTGTTTGGAACATTATCAAAAGAGAAACAACTGTATCAACCCTTCAACATAAACCTATATCTATAAGCATTAATGATAAACTTGTGAATGACCCCTCTTATGTAGGAAGTGCTTTCAATAACTACTTCTTAACAGTTGCTGAAAAAATAAATAGAAAATATATTGGGAATATGGATGCTATAGCAATACTTAAATCCTTGTCACCAAAAACAGCACATATGTCTCTATTTTCCACTAGTCAAAGTGAAATTGAAAAAATTATTAAATCACTCAAAAATAAAAAGTCATTTGGTTATGATGAGGTTTCAACCCATGTAGTGAAACAATGTAACACCACCATTAGTAGAGTTATTAGTCATATTTGCAATAGTTCTTTCGAAGAAGGTATCTTCCCTGACTCACTCAAGAAGTCAATAATCAAACAGCTTTATAAAAAGGGTGATACCTCAAAGATTTTAGAATTACAGACCAATATCACTTCTACCAGCATTTTCAAAAATCTTTAAAAAGCAATGTACAGAAGGGTGTATGCACGTCTACAAAAGAATGACCTACTCAGTAAAGTACAGTTTGGTTTTAGACAAGGCGTTTCAACAGATTCAGCAATTTTTGCTTTTGTAAACAACATACTGGAATCATTGCATAAAAAATTAAATTCCCTAGGTATATTCTGTGATCTTGCTAAGGCTTTTGACTGTGTTGATCTATTAGGTAAATCAGACCACTATGGTGTTAGTGGTAAGCCAGGACTTTGGTTTAAATCATACCTGGAATATAGAAAGCAATGTGTATCACTGAAAGATGCTAGTACAGGAGATGTTATAAACTCAGAATGGGGTATAGTTAAATGTGGTGTGCCTCAGGGTTCAATTCTTGGCCCTCTGCTGTTCTTAATCTATATAAATGATCTCCCACATATACTAGGTGATAATGAATACGTGGTGCTCTTTGCAGATGATACTAGCATATCGTTGAATGACCCACTAGCACAAAACCCCGAAAACACAGCATATGATGCTATAAAGAAAATTAACAGGTGGTTTAATGCCAACAAACTAATACTTAATGTAGAAAAGACACATTTACTTCAGTTTGTTACAAAAAATAAAACAAAGGACAGCTATAATGTGATATCAGAAGGAAAAGCAATCGGTGAAAGCAGTTTCACAAAATTCCTGGGTGTATAATAGATAACAAATTGAACTGGAAACAACATATTCAACAACTTCTTAAAAAACTGAATTCTGCTACATTTCGCTGAGGGTAATATCTAGAATAGCTAATATAGAAACCAGAAAGTTAGTATTCCTATATTTTGCATATTTTCACTCCCTACTCACATATGGCATCTCATTCTGGGGAAACTCGTCACAAGCACAGAGGGTATTTAAATTGCAGAAGCCTGCTATAAGAACTATTTGTGGAGCAAGACCACAGACGTCGTACAGAAATCTATTTAAAAACCTGGGTGTACTAACAATGCCAGCATAGTATGTATACTCCATATTATCATTTGTAGTGGAAAATCCTGATCACTTCAATCTTAATGCTGACATACATAGCCATAATACTTGGAATAAATATAATATTCACAAGGATTACAAATCACTATCAATTGTACAGAAAGGGTTAACATTTACTGGAGCTTCCTTATTCAATGTCTTACCAACAGAAATTAAATGTTATCTACAAAAACCCAACTACTTTAAGTCCAAACTGAAAGAGTTTCTGCTTCAGAACCCATTTTTCTCCGTGAAAGAATTTTCTTTTTGGAATTTGGTAACTAAGAATGACTGATAAAATAATATATATGGTGTATGGAAGGGGAAGGTCACAAAGTTGTCCACAATTACTATGGTATATGGTTGTTTTTTTTCTTTCTGTTGGAACTTTTGACAAATGAAGTAATTACACTGTTCACAAAATTTCACTCATATATAGTAACTAACATGGGATAGCATACACTCAAAAACTGCTGTGAAAAATTATCATACTAACAGGATTTTAAGTAATTGACAGCTTATGAGTTGTTGGTAGTATAATTGATATTTTTAATAGGTGTGTGTACTGTTTAACATAGATAGAAACTAACATGATATAATATGTAGTCGCAAATTACAGTGAAGCTTATCATGGTAACTGGTTGGTAAGAAAATAACTGGTTATTAGATGCTGGTAACAAGTGTATACACTGTTCCACATAACAAGTATTAATTAACTCGGGATTGTATGTGTAGATTACAGGAGATATTGGTTATACTAATGGGTTGTAGCTAACTTGTCAATATATAATAATATTATCTATTATATAGTAATATTGACATAAAAAATAAGTGTATGTACTGTTCCATCACCCCCGAGATTATTCTCACATGGGATCAAAGTGAACATATCTATCTATCTATCTTCTATATAGCAAAAACACTATCATTCGTTATCGACGATAAAGAAATAATTTCTTGATATATATCTGAGATGAGCTGCTACTATCTGGCAGAAACATGATCAGTCATTCATTGATATCTCTGTCTTATGTGGCGCCGCTATATACCTCTAATGCGATCAATCCTTAGCGACGCCAGTGAAGCCTAACGGCTTATTTCTAAACTGTCTCATATGAGTGACCTTGATATTTAATATTTTTACCATTTAAGGGTCAAATTTCTAATAGTAGTGGGGAATTACGGTGTTTGGGAATTATCTGGAAAAACCCATTAAGTCTTAGGTCTGGTGGTGTTGAAACTTCTCTCCGTAACGTCACATCCGGTTGGTGGGTGAATCAAAATGGGCCAATGGTGACCGGCGTCACTTTAGTGGGGTTTTGAATCACCCAATCAGAGTGCAGGGGGCGTGACCAGGTGGCAGCACCTTCCAGCGTGAGCCACGAGAATCTTCATCTGCGCATGCATCGGCCAAAGAGATCCAAAGACATTTTACACCGCCACTGTTTCTTCACACTCTCTCTCTCTCTCTAGCAGGAGAAAACCAGCGCCTCAAGCATGTTTGCACAGGTGTACTCGACGAGCAGTTCACGGAAAGGCCGTTATTTCTGTTTGCTCTTGCTTTTAGCAAGAGACACGAATACAGCTTTAAATGTTACGAAATGTGTATTTTGCGCACTAGCGACATTAAGTGTTTGCTCAGGTGTGTGTAACAAGCAGTCCGCGGCAACTTGTTTTACTGTCGATATGGGGCAGCACAGTCCAACGCGTAGTACGTGGCTGTCGCTGGATGACAGCGCATGCATCATCTGGATCAGCGTGTCTCGACATGCGCGGTCTCGAATTCTGTGCATGTCCCCGCGTTAGGTACACGGTTGCGAAATGCGAGAAATATTTGCCAAGCATTTAAGAAATATTTCCTGATGTCCGAAATGCATTTGCGCTTTCTCTATGTGATAGGTATTTACCAAGCTTTTAAGAGGGGAGAAATATTTCCGGTATTTTCGTTTGCCCTGCAAAAGAAGATCCCATTAACTGGTTCGAAATACACAGGTGTGGAATGTGAAGTTCGCCATGTTGCCGGCTGACGTCACAACACTGGTACTGGCTATAAAATCCCCTTAGCGAATCCAGTTCGCCCTCTGTATCAGTCAGTCGCTTGCCATGTTCACTTTGTTGCCGCCAGTTGAATCCGTTGTCTCCCATGTCTCAATCACAATCTGATGTAGGTAACATTTAATTACCTTAAATAATATTTTTCATGTATATATATTATTGTTACTACATATTTAATCATTTTTTATAGATCTCCCCGTGCTATCTACCACGGATGTCGACGATATCTTCGCAAACTGTAGATTAATTTCTTTTGTATTTGCTGCATATATTTTTCGCACGCGCGCGCGTGTATGTGTGTGTGTTTGATACTAACGGATTTTCTTTTTTGTTGTAGTTCTGCCTAGATCGCCAAGGAACCTTTTCAGTGATCAGTGATGAGCTGGTGAGCACATTTGCTAATAGTAAGTGTTTGTATTTTAAAAAAAAAGTGTATACTTTGCTGAAGATATTTTCTCGTGTGTGTGTGTAACAAAATATTTTTTCTCTCTTTTGCTGTAGACGTTCCGCTCCTCGACGATGTATTGAATGAGACACCAATCAACACTGTTAGCAGTAACTGTTAAAAACTTTATATATTTGACTGAGGATATTTTCTCAAGTGTTTCTGAAACTACAAATTTTTCTTTTGTTGTAGATCTCCCTGTAACCAGCACCACTTCTAAACTGTCACAGTATTTTGCGAATCATAAGTTCATTTTTATTTTCTTCATTAAATTACTTTAAACTTTCGCTTTGTATTAAGGCAGAATTTTTCTATTTCCGCAGACTTTCCTGAGCATAACGGTGATGAGGCAACTACCTGTAAATATTAATTTCTTAAAATCTTATCTGTGCTGTAGATATATTTCTCCGTGTGTCTATACATTCATTACAGATATTATCGAACACCCTCTATAGGATAACATTTTCGATGAGGAGCCTGTTAGTGTCACTACTGGTAAGTGTTAAATTTTATTTTTAACCGACTTCAAAAAAAAGGAGGAAGTTCTTAATTCGACTGTAATTTTTTTTATTATTATTATTATTTTTTGTATGTGTGACCAGCGATATCTTTACCAATTTTGATCGATTTAAATTAAATTTTTTTAGTGGATAGGGCATACCTCCAAAGTGGTCCCATATGAATTTCATTGAGAAACCACCCCTTCTACCCCTCTCCGCCCCCTAATTTTTATACAAATCCACATTTTTTATTCGATCTCGATGAAACTTTGTACATATATAGCCAAAAATAAAGAGAATAATACTGTCAACTTTTGGTTTAAAAAAACTGAACCCCTCTCCACCTATCCACCCCCTTAATTTTTGCCAATTTTCTTTATTCAAAGCTACAGTCGACACCATTTAACTGATCTCCATTAAAGTTGGCAATTACATGTAGTTTTTCATGGAGAAGGATTCTGACTATAAAAATAAAAAACCACCCCTCTCCAATTTACACCCCTTAATTTTATAGAAACCTACATTTCTTATCTGATTTTTACTGAACTTTGCCCATGTATACTTTAAAACAAAGAGAAAAATCCTGTCAATACTTGGTCTTCCAAAGTTCAACCCCCCCCCCCTCCTTCCAGCCATTTAATTATTGTCAATGTTCTTCATAAAAAGCTACACTGGACACCGTTTGACCGATTATCATCAAAGTTGGCATATTCATGTAATTTTTCATGGAGAATCTGACCAAAAATTAAATAAAAAAAACCACGTCTCTCCCCTTTACATCCCTTAATTTTTATACAAACCCACATTTTTTATCAGATTTCGATGAAACTTTGGACATGTATAGTAAAAGTAAAGAGAAAAATACTGTCAACTTTTGGATTGAAAAAACTGAAGCCCTCTCCCCCTATCCACCCCCTAAATTTTTACCAATGTTCTTTATACAATTCTACAGTCGACACATTTAACTGGACTCCATTAAAGTTGGCATATACATGTAATTTTTCATGGGGAAGGTTTCTGACAATAAAAAAATAATAAAATAAAATAAAAAAAATAAAATAAAAAAATAAACCACCCCATGTCTCCCATTACACCTCTTAATTTTATAAAAATCTATATTTCTTATCTGATTTTTATTGAACTTTGCCTATGTATACTTTAAAACCAAGATAAAAATCCTGTCAATATTTGGTTTGCCAATGCTCAACCTCTTTCCTCCTTCAACCCCATTAACTTTTGTCAATGTTCTTTATAAAAAGCTACAGTCACAATCGTTTGAACGATTACCATGAAAGTTGGTGCTTATATGTGTTTTTACACCAAGAAGATGTGTGACCAAAAGATCTAAAAACCACCCCCTCTTCCCATTAAACCGCTTAACTTTTATACACAACTACAGTTTTTTATCCCGTTTAGACAGAACTTAGCAAATTTTTACTGTAAAACAAAGAGAAAAATGATGCCAACTCGTGGTTTGCAAAAAATGAACCCCTCTCCCCTTTTCCACCCCATTGATTTTTGTCAATTTCTTTTTAGAAAGCTACAGTCAACACCATTTGACCAATCGTTATTAAAGTTGGCACATATATAAGTAATTTTTTATGGATAAGAACTCTGACCAAAATATAAAAAAAAACTATCCTAGCTCCCCTACCCTTAATATTTGTACACAACCCACATTTTGATACGATTCGGTGGAACTTCGCATGCGTATAATTTAAAACAAATAGAAAAAGAAAAATACTGTCCACATAACTTTCACAAAAATGCAAAACCTATCCCCCTTTCTACCCCATTAATTACTGTCAATGTTCTTTATACAAAGCTACCGTTTCTTTCTGATTTTGAAGGAAGTATGCACATGTATACTGCAAAACAAACAGAAATATACTGTCTATATTTGGTTTCGAGAGACCAAACACCGTTCGTTCCTTTCCATCCTTTAGTCTACAGTTTCTATCCGATTCTGAAGGAAATTTGCACACGTATACTTTAAAACATACAGAACAATTTTGTTTAAATTAGGTTGCTGAAGCCCAACCCCTCTTCCCTACCCCTCCTAATTTCCAATGTTCTTTATAGATTCCCACAGCTTTTATCAGATTACCATGAACGACTGCACATGTACTTAAAAAAAAAATAGTGCCTATATTCTGTTTACAAAACCCTACCACTTACTCCCTTACCCCATTTAATTTTGGCAAATGTTCTCTACACAAAGCTACAGTTTTTATCTGGTTTCGATGGAAATGTGCAAGTGTATACTTTAACACAAAGTGAAAAATACTGCCCACACGAGCTTTACAAAAACCAAACTACTGTTTGTCTCCACACACCTTGATTGTTTTTTTTATACGTACCTACAGTTTTATCTGATATCAACAGAAATTTGCACACATGTACTTTAAATCAATCAGAAGAGGCAATCTACATTTGGTATACAAAATCTCAATCCCTCTTCCCCTTTACCCTCACCCCTTTTAATTTCCAATGGTCTTTACAAAAATCCGCAGTTTTAAATCCCGTCAAAATCAGTTAAGCTATTTTTAAGTCATGGCATAATATTTATAAAATAAATGTGTCATATTGTCTCAACATGTACTTCAGATTTCAACTTTGATCCCAAGCTTTCACCAATTAATCATCTATATTTTTTGTGTGATGCCGGAGCAAACGGATATATTCCAGAGAGATTTCTATATGTGGCATGTATTAATGCCCAGATGTTACATGTTTCGGTTATCGAGCAGGAAATTTAACAGATGTTATGATAAGATGGAAACATAGCCTGACATTCCTTAACACAACGCCCAATTCACCCCGTTCTGGAAGTGGTTGTGGTATATAAAGACAGAATTCTTATTTGAAAGCAAGCGCTTTAATCTCTGAGCTACCAGGAAGTTCGCAAAATAGGAACTGCTGCGGCATATTTAAAATACCAAACGAAAACACCACTAAAAATTTTAAAATAAAATAATTTGTTTAAAAAAACATAAAAACCGTCTTAAAAAAAAGCACTAAAAATTTTAAAATAACTTTATACCTTGCTTAGGAAAAAGTAAATCTAAATAGGCAATATTTTACATTACTTTAATTGAAATTTTGACATTAATTAGTTATTTTTGGAGTCGGTGCCAGCGAAAGCAAGAAAAACAATAAGGAATAACAATAATACATAAAAAAAATCATGTTACTGCTTACCTACAATTAATGCTAGAAACATGTTTCAACAAAACTGAAACATACAGATTATACGCCGATATTATACTCTGTAAATCGTTTACTTCATGATGCAACCTACCAACTGACACAGTAGCGCCAGAGATATGCCTGGATGACCAATAAGGCCAAGCCACAAATTAAAATACTGTTAATTTGTTTCCCTAAGCTGTCTCGCACAATACCACTATCTGCCTCACGACATGCTGTAAAATATTGGGAATTTTTTTCGAACCCCCGTTTCGCCAAAAGAAGTTCAGTAATTCGATCTTCGCGATGTGACAGCTGGCACTGACTCCAAAAATAACTAATTAATGTCAAAATTTCAATGAAAGTAATGTAAAATGTTGTCTATTTAGATTTACTTTTTCCTAAGCAAGGTATAAAGTTATTTTAAAATTTTTAGAGCTTTTTTTAAGGCGGTTTTTATGTTATTTTAAACAATTATTTTACTATATTAACAATTTAAAAGTATCTCTGTCTGAAACTGTCTTTGTTTATTACAGGTTTTCAGGATATTCACCGTAAAAGAATGATATTTTCAGATGATGACCCATCCAAAATGATGAAAGTTACAGGTAATGTATTTTATTTTTATTTTTATTGGTGACAATCTTGCATTTGTTGCCATGAATCTAAAATTTGTTGTTTTTATTTGCAGATGACCATAAACCATTTTCACCGCCGGATCTGGAAGCATTGTAGGGCATACCGAAATTTGAAGTAGACGCACTGGAAAAGCCTCAAACAGACACAACAGCGTGGTCGGACTCACTGGATGATGATTTGCTGGTGACTTTGTCACCCATTGAAGCAGTTTGGGGCAGAAATGAGGTCTCGTCCAAGTGGCTACCCAACACACCAGCAACCGCGTCCGGCTTTAATGCTAACGTGGGACAAACAGGTCAGCAAAATGCTTCGTATCTAAAGCAGACTATGAGGGCGGGTGTTGATGGGAATAGATTACTTAATTCTGAAAATTGTAAAAATCCTCTCATCTTTATTAGAGCATGTTTTGTCATTTCCAAAGAACAGATTTCCGCGATTATTTCAAGTCGTTCAACGCTGGCTGTAAAATGCCACCGAGCGTGGTGGTGTAACTGCTAGCGTTCTGGCCTCGCATTCGGGAGGACGGCGGTTCGAATCCCCGTCCGGGCATCCAGATTTGGGTTTTCCATGGTTTCCCCAAATCACTCCAGGTGAATGCCGGGATGCTTCCTTCAAAAGGCCATGGCCGAATTCCTTCCAATTCCTTGCCCCCCATCCTTTCCCGTCTCTAAAGACCTAGTTGTTATAGGAGACGTTAAGCAGTTAAAAAAAAAAAATGTAAAATGCCAGTCGGGGTTGGATTTCCTTTTCAAAATTCAGAAGAAAGATGACATTAACTTCACCCATATTTTTTTTATGCTCTAGATGCGCGAGGTCACATTAAGCACTACCCCAGAAGAGTGGTATGAGGTCTATGTGTTTCAAGATATCCAGAAGAGATTTAGTGAATTCCAAGATCGGGATAGTGGCAAACGCCTTGAACAAATCAACTCCCTCGACATCTGTGTTGTTAAATTTGAACCACTGTATCGTGGCTATTCATTTATATTACTGCCATCTGATATCCAAGCAAAATAAGCAATTATCAATGTTAGAACAGTAATGATCATTGTTTTCTTTGGACAATACTGGTATTTCATGAATAAGTGGAAGATCACGTGGAATTAGGTAGCAGGTATACTAAAGTAGATTTTGCAGCAATAAGCTTTCCTGTGAAATTGTCATATATTTCTAAATTTGAGAGGCAAAATTATTCAATCAATGTCTACAACTTGGTACCAGAAGGTAGAAAACATAGAGCTGTAGGCCCCATTCATCTTGCGGCAGTCAAACGCGGGTTGTTGCTTACAAAATATGCTGGCCAAGAACTTGTCGCGTTTAGTCAGATCTTCATTAACTAAGTATCAAGGTGCTATTTTTATTTGTGATAGATGTCTGCAGCATTTCTAGCGCGAAGATCTCTCTTAAGCTGTCATGAGATTGATTCCGCAAGGGTATGCACCGTAAGGTCAACCTTCACGGCGTCGAAACCAAAACCTTAAAGTTTAAGGATTTGGTGCACCAACAGCGTTGGATGTTTGTTGAAGCCCTTTGATACATGCAGACCTGACCCCAACGCCTCTCACTCCCCATCCATCCAGGAACACACCCCTTTTGCCGCGGAATACGAGGTTGTTTGAGCGACCCTCAGCTGAACTGATTCGACTGATTCTTGGGAAAAATGCAGGGACGTGCTTAGTGGAACAACTCTTGAAACTGGCCCATGATATTGATCAAATTTACAAGGGGTCACACCTGTTGTAATGTCGGCTGACGATGAAGCATAATTTACCAGTGCACATCTCTGGTGATGGCTTCCAACCGGAGGCTATTAAGGTTCGAGATCATTGCCACATCACAGGTAAATCCAGAGGAGCTGCACACAATAACTGTAATTTACAGTACAAGAATGAAAGGTACATACCTATCTTTTTCTATAATTTTTTTGAGTATGATGCGCACTTCATTGTTAGGGCCTTAGCAAACATCGATAAAGATGGGATGGATGTCCTGCCCATCAACACTGAAAGTTACATTTCATTTTATAAAAAGATTAATCGTATGTCAATCACATTGCGGTTCCTGCACTCGTACCATTTCATGCAGTCCTCATTACATAAGCTGGTTGGAACAATTGAGGAACATGATATATACATTACCAGTACATATTTCATGGACCCCTAGAAGTTCCAACAAATTAAGCGAAAAGGAATCTTCCTTTACAAATTCATGGATTCGATGGGGAAGCGCAGAGAGGCCACGCTCCCTCAAAAGTCAAAATTTTATAGTTCGTTGTCGGAGTCTGGAATTTTTTATGACGACTACGAACACGCGACACAAGTGTGGCGGACTTTCCAGATCCAATACGTAAGTCTATACATGGGGACAGATCTGTTTGTAAAAATTGTAGCTGTATGTTTGGAGAAGTACACCCTGGACCCCGTTCACTATTTCACAGCTTCACGCATTTCGTGGCAGGCCATGTTGAAGAGAACGCGTGTCGAGATGGATCTTCTGACAGATGTCGACATACTTCTTTTTTCGAACGTGGAATTCGTCGTAGTATTTGTCAGTGGGTTCATAGCTACGCTAAGGCAAATAACAGGTATATGGCGGAGTACAACCACGACACACCTGAAAATTTCATCATGTATTTTGATGTAAACAATCTGTACAACTGGACCATGTCAGAGTATCTACCCTCTGGAGGGTTTCGATTCTTATTGGCCAAGCATGTTGATAGCATAGACATCAGGAGCATAGCAGCCGACTCATCTAGGGGTTTCGTTTTAGAGGTAGATCTGACGATTCCCCAGGATATACACGACATTCTAACAAACCTATCAACATGTACAGACCACTAGGCCGCCCCTGGATCTACTTTTCCCAACTGATGACTACGCTGGAGGATAAGGTTTGGTATGTTCTCCATTTCCAAGTCCTCCAGCAATATGTAGGCTTGGGGCTGAAGTTGGGCATGGTACACCGGGTAGTATCTTTCAATCAGTGTCCGTGGTTGAAAGAATACATCTCGCTAAACACGTTTTCTCGTCAGTCAGATAATTCAGAATTTGAGACAGACTTTTTCAAGCTTATAGACAATGCAATTTTCGGGAAAACAATGGAGAACATTACAAAACACCGCGACGTGAAGTTGTGTCCAGGTTGGGTGGGCCGCCGCGCTGTCCGCAAATACGTAGCTTCACCACACTTTAAGCGTATGCCTATTTCCGAGAATGACTTTGTAGCTCTGAAGGTGGCGAAAGTGGGGATACATCTAAACAAGCCTCTCTACGACGAAATGTGCATTCTCAATCTGTCTAATCTGTGGATGTTTGGATTTCACTATGAATTCGCCATTCCGCAGTTTATACGCCGAAATTACTTTAAATGGACACAGACATATTCATCTATTTGGTGAATGGTTGTGATCCGTATGAAGTAATGAAACACAACAGGGAGGAGGAATTCGACACATCTGGATATAAACCCAAAAATCGTTCCTATGAAGAACCCTATAACGAGAAGGTTGGTAGGGTATGAAGGATGAGGCGAATGGTTCCCTGACTGTGGAGTTTGCGGGTTAAGGGTCGAAAATGTATTCATTCCGAATAGAATATAATCAGACCTCAAGCCGGGCCAAGGGTCTGGCACGTGCAATTAAAAGAAAACTTTTCATAGCCGATAATATTGAATATTTACATGGTGTTCCATCTAAGTATCACACCCAACAACGTTTCCAATCTAACCTCCACAGAATTACCACTGTTGAAGTATCAAAGCTGGGTCTGTCTAAATTGGATGATAAACGCTATATTTTCTCGTACGGTATTGGGACCGCACCTTGGGGGCACAAGTTCGTACCTGAGTGAATGTGTATGTGACTGTAAATATGTGTGAACTGAGATGAAATGTAGCGTTTATCCGTGCGTATATATTACAGTGCACTGGACGGTGGGATGAGTTGTAAATATATCGTAAATAATTGTGGTCATGCTGGCATCTTGTAAATAATTGATGCTGATTTTTGGTCATCTATCCGATGGCAAACAAGATGTGTGATTATCTGTTGTAAATAGTTGATGGTGATTTGTTATCATCTGGCTGATGTCAATTTGTAAATAGTTTATGTCTCACCTGTTGCAAATTGCTGTGAGGTTTTGCCAGTGTACTTTAACTTAGAATTAGGTATCAAATATCAGTGCTGGGTAAAGAATCAAAATCTAATACATTTAAAACATATTTTGATTGGCACAGTTCATAAGAACTGTGCCAATCAAACTATGTTGTAAATGTATAACCAATGAGCTATGCAAAAGAGATACTTTACCCATGCACTAAATTATGTAAATATATTGTAAAAAAATAGTTTAGTGTTTCTAAATAGGAAAAATCTATAATTGTTATATTTAAAAAATATAGTGTTATAAGTATTTTATCTTTATGAATAGGTGAAAAAAAATATGTGCTGTAAAATTGTTTATTGATCAAAAATTTTATAATTTATAATATTATATATATATCAATGTGTTATGTGATTTATTAAAACCTAACCACTTCGCTAATGCCATATTCTTCCTTTTCCTTATTACCCGTTCAACCAGAAATTTGCTTGGATGTTTTGTTTATTGTAATTTTTGCTGGTAAAATGCTCCTGCAATATGTTTACCCTGATAATCTTTAAGTAAATAAGTAACAGGTTTTGTTAATTTCACTTTTCTGATGGTAAACACTTCAGTTGACCAGTTTGGTAGATAGCCTTTCTCACACTTTTCTTTAAACCTACTGATCCTGACACGGTCAAAAACTTTAAATTTTGCTGGAGTGGTAGTATTAACACGAAAGTACACTGTTGAAAGTAAAAAGTTGACCTTTACATCACAGGATTTCATTTTGATGGTGCTATGCCACTTGTTATAATTTGACACTAACTGAGGAAGAAGTTCAATCCACCAATGTGAACCACCTCTGCTGAATTCTTGCCACATTTCATTCTTAATAGTTCTGCTTAGTCGTTCAACTATTGATGTTTTAAATTAGTATAGGTTGAGAAACAGTTAATACCATAGATAGTCACGAGATTCTTGAACTTTGAAATATAAAACTCCTCTCTGTTGTCAGTTTTTAGGAACACGACCACCACTTAGGATTCTCTTCATAACATCAGCAACCACACTTCCTGTCTTGGTTTTGAAGGGTACTGACCATGCAAACTTTGAATAAGTATCAATCACCATCAGTATATACTTGTAGCCGCTGTGTTTGGGAGAGTATGGGATTATTTCCACTATGCCAGCTTGCCACAGATCATCGAGTCCTTTGATTACTACATGGCGTCTTGGGAAATTTCTTCTTGCTGGTCTATGGAGTTCTGCCACAACTTGATCCATGTTACAATATAGTGCCTCTTTCACGAAGTTCTTCAACCACTGATAAAATTTCGTTGGAGTGTGCTGTATGTCCTGCAGAAGTCGATGAGGTAAGTAACTTCAATCTTTCAACTTCATTTGGATCATTCCAATACACATATTCCTTCATGGTAACAAGACCAGAACCCGACTGATTGTCAAGTTCAGAGATTATCGTTTTATACTTAATATTGGTAGCAGGTTTCAAAACTTTACCTGATGGACTAAATATTACTCTGTGCGCACTCCTGTAGTTTAATATTTCAGAATAGCTTTTCAAGTCCTTGTCAGTATACTATGTTGGGTTTTTCAAAAATAACCATTCCATTAACCCTCTTGTTCTTTCATATTCATTACCATAGATTACAATAATATTTTTGCCAATAGTAACAGTCGAGTCTCCAATCACTAGTGAAACATTTTTCTGTTGGACACTATACACTGAATCATAATCTCGCTCACTTCGACTTAGTGACTTCAAGAAATCTTTGATCAAGACAGGAGACTGCTGCTGCTGTATATGTCGCTGAGGTAAGAAAACTCTTTCCATAGTATATGTCACAGTTCTTAATGAATCCTTGAAAAATTTCTCAAAGTCAATCTGACCCGCCTTCAGTTCGAGCAACTTTCGTCGAATTGCATTCCGAACCTTCATGATACCACGTTGTTGGGTCCATTTTTACGCATCAAATGAAGCTTGTGGGTGTTCACTGTACTATTTTATATCTTAATGTTAATGTTGCTGTAAATGGTAATAGGAAAGAACTAAGTTGATCGCCTCTCTTCACATTGAATAACCTTGCATCTTTAAGCCAATTCAGTCTCACGTCAACCCTGCCCAGTTTGACTATTGAGAAGAATACACCATTCACAGGGATTTCATAACTGTCTCTAATATGTATGCGTGATCTTGAAGCATATCCGTTACCGCAATAGTTACAACCACAGTCACCTCTGCCGTTTTCAATTCTTTCATAAAATTTCCCAGTTTATTAACATATCGCTTGGTTGCAGCATCATCCTCGTCGCCGGGGGTCAGCAACTTGTTTCAGTATTCTACTCTGACAATTCAAATTACCTCCTTCGTAAGAAGTATGTGTTGAGGTGTGTACAGCTATACCCTCTTGTTCTGTGTCGCTGAAGTCTCCCAAATTTGTCCCTGCTTGTAATGATGGCAGTACATAAGGTGTTCGGCTATTTATACAATAATGAATCAAATCCGTTGCGGTATCTTCCATGATACATATAGTAGACTTTGTCAATAACAAAAAATCCGTGTTTACGCTCATTCCAGCAGTACCCACGTAGGTTTTTAAACTCGTTGAACGTCATATAGGTGTTGACGTGATCGTTGTAAATATGTTTGAGATTCATATCATTCTGTTTAAAGAGCACGATCAAGTTAGCATTGTCTCAAAACCAACTATTTTGGTATCCGGCTATATGTCCGACACAAGCAGAAAGAATACACTTATCTGTTACTGCCAATACAAAAGTGATCTCGTATATTATTATGCTTCTCACACGAAAAATCGTTAAACACAGACACAGAATTAAGTAGAGCTTCACTCGGAGGAGGTACACTTTGATTATCACTAAATGTCAAATACTGAATTTCTTTAATTGGTTCTAATATTTTCCTTAGTAACTGATACTTTGGCTGATACGACGACTTGGAAAACACGTATAAATTTTCAAATCTAAGACCATTGGGCAGTGCACAAGGTTGATTTTCCCAAAATTTTATGCGCAGAACACTATTGTCCTCACTGACTCAGGGAACAGAGGTCCGTTCTTCCGCCTAGGATTAGTGCCGGCAGCATCAACATTACTAACGGATAATGAGTCTCTCTGTTTGACGAACCGCATATTGACGATGTTTGGTGGCTGCTCCAGCTATATATAGGCGCGCGAACAATTAAAGTAAGTCAGTCGGTAAGAAAGCCTCCTATGAAGAAGAATGCTCGTGGCTTTTTAAACAAGCTCATCGACAAGATACCTTTTGAGACGCACCTACCAGTTTTGTGGCCCCCGTACTAAACTTAAAAAACGGTTGGCGCTTGGGCAGAGGGGTATCAACCCTTTAGATGCTACCTGCAGGGTTATGCACAGGGTGGAGACAGAGCTGAAGCAGATCGTATACTCGCAGAGAGGGCTGCAGACAGAATGAAGGCTAAAGATATAAAGTTTGGTGAACGTACAGCGCCATTGTTGGTTGAAAGGGCCATGCGTGCCAAAATAACGTTAGGTGGAGGTATTAAGAATAAGAAACCGAAAAAAAGAAAAAGAAGAAGGGAGGTATTCTTCCCTTATTACCATTATTTGCCGGATTGTCAGCTGGCGGTGCTCTGGCATACGTTATGGCAAATATTGTCAAAGCTGTCAGAGAGGCTAAATAAGCGAATAAGCAGTTGAATGAGGAGAAACGACAACGAAACGATGGAGACACTTGAAAAGAGGGGTAACGGTCTATATTTGAAACCATACCACAACGATGAGTCTGGATTTAAAAAAAAAGACGGTTCAGCCGCTTACAGATGTGTGATATGTAGGCACGCAAAGTGTTTGCACATACCCCATTTTCGTGGTGTTTTCATGCGTGACACATTACCCCAAAAAGTACGTGAATGTGAAATTGTGAGCTTGGACAGTGCTGAAAATGCTGGAACACATTGGGTTGCTTACATCAAGTACAAAGATGGTGTAGTTAACTACTTCGACAGTTTCAGTGGCTTACCACCTCCGTTGGAATTGTAGCAATATTTTACAGGGAACAGAATACTGTACAATGTGCACCACAATACACCACCAATTTGGTACACAAATTTGTTTTAAATACCTGTATGAAAATGCGTGACATCAGTCTTGAACGAACCTTGGACAGGGTAACACATGTCTGTGACACACTGCTTGTCAAGCAACAGCTCACACTTGGGCTGTGATTACTTCCCACGGATAGATTTGAACCAAGGATCACACGATGGGCTTACTTTCAGACTTACAATTCGATCCCGAATGTAGACAAATCAAATTGTAAATTTAATTACTCTAAAAATAAGGTTATTGACATATACACAGGATCTTACGATATTGACGATTTGGCAAATTATTTGGTTCGGCGAACTACAAACGAGAACCTAGTAATTAGATCAAACAACAATTGATTCAAGTGCGAGATACAAACACCTGTGGAAATAGACTTCGCTAAACCAAACTCAACTGGATCTCTGCTCAGATTTTTGAAACGTGTGCTAAACCTGGATATTCAAAGTTAACGCTATATTAATAGAGTGCAGCATATATACAGGAAATTACGACAGCGACATACACTACACGATTTTTTTTCCAACAGTGCCACCAGGGTACAATATTGTAGAAGTTCCCGCTAATGTCATCTATCTGCCCATAACAGTGAAAATTCTCAGCAACATCAATATTAGAGTTGTCGACCAGGACGGTGATCTAGTGGATTTTAGAGGAGAAACTATTACTTTGAGACTACATATCAAGAATGGGCGCTCGTTATAACAAGAAGCGTCCATCACACAAAGTTGTCATTCGTGAACCAACAGTGAAACAATTAACTCCTGAGAAAGTGTTCTTCCTACAGTCGTTAGGCTATACGGCAAAAACATGGATGAGGCGCTTGATATAATTTCCAGTGTGGAGTTTGACGAGTTGGTGAACTGCAAACAATATTTAAGCCATCAGCCGCATACGCCAGTCACATTTAAGAAGAATGATAAATTCCGAATACCTGTTCAGAATCAAGATACATATACACTGCCGTGCGAAAGTTACTTGCATATTGAAGGAAGATTCATCAAATCATATGAGTAAGGAGCTACAAATTCAATTGTCACATCCAATGCATTCGCGATTCTGTTTGAGGCAATTCGGAACGAACTTAATGGAGCCGAAATTGACCGGGATAGAAACATTGGTATCACAATTACATTGAAAACGCTTATTTCTGATGATCCTAACAATCGCAGGATGGGGGCAACGCGATCTTGGAAATGGTTACTTTGATGTATGTATTCCGTTGAGTATGCTCTTAGGTTTTTGCGAAGACTTTAAATGGATACTTGCAAATGTAAAACAAGAACTTGTAAGGAAACAGGGGCCGGATAGTCATGTGACCAAGTTGGACCAATGACGAGGGGCAGCGGTCGGGAATTCCTGGAGGCAAGTCGTGGGATGCGTGGCTCCGACAAAAACGCGAAGTGTGAATTAATTAGTGCTGATATAGTGAAGTAATTGTTCGGCATGGTGCCGGGTTGATTAAATAGTTCAGAACAGTGAAAGTAGGCGGTGCAAACAGAAAAAGACAGCCACTTGATTGTAAGGAAAAGTGTGCGTGATTTCGCGTAATTAACAACGGTCGAACTCGTTATCGGGCTGGTGGAAGTGTTAACAAACGCATAAACCTGCATCTTGGAAATACGAAGTTCCGATATAAAAATTCACGGTCAAATTGTTAGGTGAGGTCACAGCAAACATTGAAGACGATTAAAAGTGTTTGTTGTCTTGTAGCAGCTTGACTTTTTATTTGAAAACTTTAAACATGTCAGAACCTCTTCCAACAATCCGCTGGTAGCGACCAGGTCCGAACTTGTGTATTTAATCAAATGTCGAAGAACTTTAAACAGAACTTATTTTTCTTTTTGATGTTACAAACTAATATTGATTCCATCTAGGGACGATGCAAATTCATACATACAAGCCAATCCACATCCTCAGAAAAGTAAATTTACCATGAGTTAACTCGCATGAGTGATGCAAGTAGGCGAAAGAGATAAACTAACGCTGCTTAAAATTGTAAACAGTGGGAAGCCACTTCGAATTAATTTCTGAAGTTGGGATCTGTTGAAGTTCCCGTTGCTTGGTCTTTGATCATTGAAAATATCAATGTAACTGGAAAAACCTAGGTTTTTGGTTCTGGGATTTCAAACAAACAGGAAACGCAATGGGGAAATTAAGTGCAGCCTTCTTTGACCACTGCAGTCTCGCTGACGTCAGACCGTTCCTAAACATACCAGAACATGAATCTAGACTTTAAGAAAAACCAAACCACAGTGTTGTATGACATGTATAGAAGATTTTATCGCAACTGCGCCTATCGCAACTGCGCCTATCGCCGTAATTGACCGTTCACAACAAAACGAGACGGTTAAAACGGAGTCTGTTGATATTCGTATGGAATATGATAGTAGTGAGAATTTTCCTGCATATACCGCAGCATACAGCCTGATCCTGCACGATCGAGTTGAAGAATACGTACCTCTAACAAGTGTCGTGTGTAAGCTGACATAAAACTAAGTAACACCAATTATTACCATCATTACCATGCCGACCATCTTCCTGGATGCACAGGGCCTCAAGAAGAAGGATGGCGTGTTTATTTTGAAAGAAGCTGCTGTGTATATAACACGATCTGAAAATATTATCTCTTCACATTGTATTTCTGTATGCTCGCCATCAAGTGGAGGTGATGATCCAGTAATTAGATGGTTGACACATAAACTACCATTGAATCCTTCAGCAAGATGTGCTCTATTCTACATGCAATAACCAATAAAGATGATTCAATAATTAACGTAAAAGGACGGGAGAAGGTTCGATGGTTCCAGAAAATTATCAGGAAGGAAGTATGCTACAACATAGAAGATTTAGGATGTCCACCCGTACTAAAAATAATTTTACAAAACTTTGTAACTTACATATATTTTCTAACGATATGTGCTGCTGAAAATGTATTTTTAATCGCCTATTAGTGGCTGAAATCCTAATATTTTTATTTCATAATGTCGCCATAGCGGAGACATTAATCATTAAAAGGGAACCTGATTTATCTGTTTGGTTAGGCATGAAGGGCAATTAATGACTCAGGAAGAAAATAAGCTTTAGAAACAATGATACTTATGCCCTTTAAAGATAATTCCCAAAACTTGCTTTTTTAATTTATGATTATACCAAACAGGAGACCATAATATTTAAAATGAAACCGCATTTATCAGTTTCAGTTGACTATCAACGGAAATAAAGGGATCGTGACAAAAATATCACCTTTGAAAAATCATGATACTTTTAACCCTTTAAGAGTCGAATTCCGATAAACCTTTTCTTAAAATTTGATCTCACCAAAGTGGAGATCTTAATGTTCAAAATATCAAATCATTTGTCGATTTTGGCTAGGTATCAAGCGAGATAAATGGATCGTCACAAAAAAACTTGTTTTACAAATAACTTTTTGCCTTTTAAGGATTGAATGCCGAAAAATTCCTTTGTTAAAATATTATGTGTCCATAGAGGAGCCTTCAATCTTTAAAATGATATCTCGTTTATCGATTTCAGTTAGGTATGAAGGGAGATAATGGCATGTGACAAAAGAATAAGACACATTTCAGATATAATATATATAACGATTTAAGTAGCATTCATATACACCATGTTAGTAAAGTTATTACTTGATGCGGATGGAAGTAGTTCCAAATTTATTGTGCTGAATGTGGCGCATACGTGGTATAGCATATTGTTTTGGCCCATAAGTGGTATAGCATATTGTTTTGGGTTGCTTAATTCAATTGTTCCATAATATTTTGTCGTTATTCAGTAGAAGTTACCATTGTATCGCTATGTTAACTACAGCTGAAATATGTACAAAAGAGATAAGATTATTTATTATTATTATTTGCTTGTGCATTTTCGCATCGATAACATCGAGATCATTAGAGGCGGGAAAGGACGGGGAGAAAGGTACGGGAAGGAATTCGGCCATGGCCTCTTGAAGGAAGTATCTCGGCATTCGCTTGGAGTAATTTGGGTAAATCATGGGGAAAAAAAACAAATCTGGATGAACGGACGGGGATTCGAACCTTCCGAATGGGATATATTTATTCCAAAACAGAAAATAACGAGAAGTACAGAAACTGCATACTACAAAAGGGAGGTTAGGAGGTTGAAGAGGCTAGTGAGACGAAAACACAACAGATTTAAGTAGACTGTAGGAAATACTTAAAACAATTAATCAAGCAATTAATAACAGCGAAGAGAGAAGCTAATGATGGGTTTATGAGGAATATTATTAGTGCACTGAACGATGCATCTAAAAATTTCTACGGCTATGTTAGAAAACTTCGGGGAAGGGAAAGTGTTCAGACAATTGTGGATAAGAATGGAGATGAAGTTATTGAGGAGTTGAAAATGGCAGAGATATTGTGGGAACTGGTTTAATAAGACCACTAGAGAGTATCATCGTGTGATTGGAGAGAATAAATAGGAGTGTCTCCGCGTAAGTACTAATGAGGAAGTTAGAAAATTTGAAATAGATCATCAGGAAATTAATAAGGAAATCAGGAAGATAAAGTAGCTGATGTAGATAATATCACTACAGATGTATTACAGATTATGGGAAACGATATTTTACCTTACCATGAAATTTTATTTAAAATGAATCTGGAGTCTAGCAGTTCACCAGTGGACTGGAAAAGTGCGATACTGGTACCTGTTCATGAAGGAGAAGTGACAAATAGGGTTGAAAATTATAGGCCGATTAGTTTGACAACAGTAACAGGCAAAATAATGGAGATATTGATATGCAACTACATCAAAAATGTCCGTGAAGAAAGAAACTGGTTTTCAAATCGACAATACGGTTTTATACAAAGATATTCATGTAAATCTCGAATGATGGGCTATACGCAAGATATTTCTGATGAACTGGACAAGGGGGGGTCAATTTTATAGTATAGCACTAGGTCTTTCTACGGTATTAGAGAGTGAGTCATAAAATAGTTTCAATTAAGTTGAAAACTATTGGATTGGATTGGGTGAAAAAGCGTTAGAGTAGGAAATTGATATCAATAAAAGGTGATAGTAAATATGGGAGTGTCATATGATAGTGTACTGGGACTTTTGCTATTCATCATTCTACGAGTTTAGATTGCTAACATTTTATATAATAGGATCAAAACAAGAAAAGACTTAAGGGCTGTAGGGTTAACAGAATAGAACATCTAAATGGATAGATCAACATGGAAAGAAGATAAATGCCAGGAAGAGTCAACATATTAGGTGTATAGCTAAAAAAAACTAAATGTAGTTTATGAATAAAGGGTAGGATCAGATTGCTTGTCGGAGGTTTGAAGTGTAAATATCTTGGCATAACGTTTCATAATAAACTCAGTTAAGCAGAGCACATTGCGCAGATGATAGGAAAAGCTTATAAAAACATTTATTTTCCGAAGAGGTGTAACACGATCGTTGAGAGAGCAGATATGGTGACTGTTTTGCTACTGGGGTGGAGCCGGCAAAGAGTATGTTAGCTGGCAAGACAGAGAAAAAAAAGAGTGGACAGGCTACACCAAAACGGAAACTCTGATGTACGAGGTGTTAAAGGAACACATGATCGCTATCTTGGTTGTTCGGGTTGAACCGCGTCAATTTATCGAAACCTAATCTTTCGGCCTTCTTCCGAGGACTGTCATGGCTGGAACCGGTGCCGCCTGCGTATAGTCCCCGAAGAGTTTGGAGTCACTTCACTCAAGCTACCGCCGCCATATATATATATATATATAATATGACTGTCATATATATAATACGATATGAATGTCGTATAACCTTAATTTTGCTAATATATGTTCAAAATTAGCTAAAAGAGCTACCAACTCATAAGAATCTAACAGCAAAATATATTAAAGTCGTTTTCTAGTAATTTTCAGTTAAAAAGTAGGTTTAAACAATAAAGTTCAGTCACGATGAATTGTAAACATTGACGATATAAGTAGGATAATTTATTTTCCAACAGATTTTAATCCACCCATGTACAGAGGCGCAGTAGATCATGATTTAAACGAAGTATAACAATTTAGCGTAATAAAATAGTAGTAAAAAGACATTTGAGATTTACTGTGAATCAAAACATGAGGTTCGAAAACCACCAAAATAGTTTTTTAACTCCACATTTTTAAGTGGCCGTAAACTAAAGTTCCATAGCTCAAAAGATGCAGTACGGTATACTGTGATGGTCGTTTTCGACATATATATTTATTCGATAGAATGAGAATTTTAGGTATATGAAATATTTCGTAAAGTTAGTGGAGCCAGAAGACAGAACAGAATGCAAGCGCGAGGGCATCGCTCTGTTCGGTGACGCAAAACCGAACTTACGAGCGACCACAGTGAGCCAAACTCGATCTCACTTTGTCGACCATTACCAACCAGACAATATGGGCTAATTCTTAGCTAGACCGTGTCTCGTTAGCTTGCCTCGCCACCATGCATCCATCGTGTCAATTCGCCATTCAGTCAAGGAATTAACATTCTCCAACAGTCAGTTTGCGCAGCCGAGATGCGGCTCAGTCAATAATTATTATTATTTGTAGAGGCTATCGGGAGTTATCCTTATAGATCGCGCTCTCAACTGTATTCATACAGTCTTCAGTGATTAATAAAAGGGACTCTAGATACGATAGTCACCTACATTATTTATTAGGTAGATTCTCAGCTAGGTTATAGTTTTGCCCTGGCCTTTTCCTGCATAATCGGTTCTCCAACCGTAACTAATGAAGTGGTGTCATGATTCCTGACAATTAACATCAATCAACATCTTATGATAGCCCACAAGTCTTTGCTTAGATCATCAGAAGACATCTTCAAGAGAGAAGACAGCGCAAGAGGAATAGAAGACATAGTAAATGTCCCGAAGGTCAGTAAGCTTCCACCCTAAAGTCTGCTTCCACCAAAAGCCCACACATTCACCCCCATCAACTCAGGCCACCTGACAACGTAAGATTCGGAACAGGGGGTACAAGCCGGCCCTTTACAATACAACATAAAAATTCAGAATCTGTAGGTAAAGCAGAAGTAACCTTTTTGAGAGAAAATAATTAGACTTGCAACGAATAGTCGATTCGGCCATACGCCGAATACCGAATATTCGGCAGACTTCCTAGCCGAATATTCGGCAAAAGTATTCGGCCGGAGTGAGACAAAATCTGTATTGCTGTGCTTGTCTCTCGCCCGCCTGTTAAAGCAGAGTTACCTCCCACCACTCTGTGCCTGTTTTAACAAGCTTGAAGTATGGCCTAAAGTATCTACGCTGGATTATTTATGACATTACTTTTTTTTAAGAATAACATCCAATGATGTGTGAAGATGCAAAAACTTTCTTATGATAGTTCATAATACGGGATAAGCAATTGGTATAACCTTCTTAAGACCGAATTGCTGATACCACTTTCTGAACTGCCCCCTACATAGTACGATAGTGATTACTTCGATCAATAATCTTCTTGTAGTATGATATGCCATTCTTCACTATATGGGTCGATAACAAAGTGCAGTATTTCCGTAGTCATAACATCCTCATACCTCGTTTTTAAGTCTGTGAGAAGTGCATTTAGACAAAATGTTGAATATAGGCCGAAATATCATCATCCTCAACGTTTATTAGTTTACAAGTTGGAGAACTGGGAAGATTCGTGGCTTCCGTTTTGCTTGAATATATTAATTCTGACAAGAAAACCTATAAAATAATTGTTTAAAAAACATAAAAACCGCCTTCAAAAAAGGGCACTAAAATTTTTAAATAACTTTATACCTTGCTTAGAAGAAAGTAAATTTAAATGGACAATATTTTACATTACTGTTATTGAAATTTTTACATTAGTTATTTTTGGAGTCGGTGCCAGCTGTGAGATCAAATTACTAAACTTTATTTGGTGTTCGAGGCGAACCGAGATTACGAACAAAAATTCCAAATATTATACAGCATGTCGTGAGGAAGATAGTTTTATTGCGGGATACAGCTTAGGGAAACAAATGAACGGTATGTTATCTGTGGCTCGGCCTCGTTGGTTATCCAGGCATATCTCTGGCGCTACAGTGTTAGTTGGTAGGCTGCATCATGCAGTAAACACTTTATAGTTAGTATAATATCGGTGTATCATCTATATGTTTCAGTTTTGTTGAAAAATGTTTCTAGAATTATTTGTAGGTAAGTAGTAACATGATTTTTTATGTATTATTGTTTTTATTTATTTTTTTCTTGCTTTGGCTGGCACCGACTCCAAAAATAACTAATTAATGTAAAAATTTCAATAACAGTAATGTAAAATACTGCCCATTTAAATTTAATTTCTTCTAAGCAATGTATAAAGTTACTTTAAAATTTTTAGTGCCCTTTTTTGGAGGCGGTTTTTATGTTTTTTAAACAATTATTTTATTTTTAAATTTTTAGTGGTATTATAGTTAATTTGTATTTAAATATGCCGCAACAGTTCTTATTTTGCGAACTTCCTGGTAGCTCAGTGGTTAAAGCGAATGGATTTTTTTTTTTAATCTGTCTTTACAACAACATTCAGAATGGGGTTAATTGGGTGCTGTGTTAAGGAATGTCAGTTTACATTTTGGTCCAGGCTGTGTTTCGATCTAATCATAACATCTGTTAAAGCTGCTGCTTGATAATCGAAACATGTAACATCTGGACATTAATACATACCACGTACACCAATCTGTCTCTGGAATATATCTATTTATTCAGGCATCACACAGAAAATATAGATATATAATTGGTTTTCACAACATAAAAGCTCGGGGTCCAAGTTGAAATCTGAAGTTCATGTTGAGACATTAGGACACATACATTTTATATATATTCTGCAATGACTTAAAAATAGCTTAATTGATTTTGAAGGTACTTAAAACTGTGGATTTTGTAAAGAACATTGGAAATTATAAACGATGGGGGTAAAGGAGAAGAGGGATTGGGATTTTGTATACCAAATGTAGATTGTCTTTTCGGATTGATTTAAAGTATATGTTTGTAAGTTTCTATTGATTTCATATAAAGATTTTAGGTATGTATAAAAAAATAATTAAGGGCTGTGGAGGTGAAGAGTAGTTTGGTTTTTGTTAAGGTAGTGCGGACAGTATTTTTCTCTTTGTTTTAAAGTATACATGTGCAAAGTTCTATCGAAACCAGATAAAAACTGTAGCTTTGTGTAAAGAACATTTACAAAAATTAAATGGGGTAAGGAAGTGAGTGGTAGGGTTTTGTAAACAGAATGTTTCTCTTTGTTCTTAAGTATACATTTGCAGTGTTCCATCAAAATCAGATGAAAACGGTAGGTATCTATAAAGAACATTGGAAATTAGGAGGGGTGGGGGTAGAAGGGAAGAGGGTTTGGGCTTCTGCAACCTAATTTAAACACAATTGTTATGTATTTTTTAAAGTATACGAGTGAAATATTGTTCAGAATCAGATAGAAACTGTGTTTTGTATAGATTAAAGGGGTGGAAAGGGGGAGAGAGGTTTGGCTTCTCTAAACCAAATACAGACAGTATTTTTCTGTTTGTTTTGAAGTATACATGTGCATACTTCCTTCAAAATCAGATAGAAACGGTAATTTTAAATAATGAACATTGGCAGTAATTAAAGGGGTAGAAAGGGGAATAGGGTTTGTGTTTATGTCAAAGTAATGTGAGTAGTATATTTCTTTTTCTATTTGCTTTAAAGTATACACATGCGAAGTTCCACAGCAATCGTATTAAAATGTGGGTTGGTACAAACATTAAGGGATGTAAAAGGGGAGCTAGGGTAGTTTTTTTATTTTTTGGTCAGAAATCTTCTCCATAAAAAAATACATATATGTGCCAACTTTCATACAGATCGGTCAAATGATGTCAACTGTAGCTTTTCAATAAGAAAATTGACAAAAGTCAAGGGGCGGAAACAGGGAAAAGGGTTCAGTTTTTGCAAACCAAAAGCTGAAATTACTTTTCTCTTTGTCCAACAGTAAAAGTTTGCTACGTTCTACCTAAACTGGATAAAAACTGTGGGTTTGTATAAGAATTAAAAGGTTTAATCGGGAGTGGGGGTGGTTTTTTGATTTTTGGTCAGAAACCTTCCTCGTGAAAAAATACACATAAGCGCCAACTTTCATGGCAATCGGTCGAACGGTGGCGACTGTAGCTTTTTATATATAAAAAAAATAAAAAAAAACAAAACACATTGACAAAAATTAAGGGGTTGGTAGTAGGGAGAGGAGTTGAGCTTTGGCAGACCAAATGTTGACAAGATTTTTCTGTTTGTTTGAAAGTAAACATTGGCAAAGTTCAATCAAAATCAGATATGAAATATAGGTTTCTATAAAATTAAGGGGTGTAAAGGGGGAGATGGGGTGTTTTTTTTATTTTTTGATAAGAAACCTAGTCCATGAAATATTACATGTATATGACAACTTTAATGGAGATCAGTTAAATGATGTCGACTACAGTTTTGTATAAATAACACTGGTAAAATTTAAGGGGTGGATAGGGTGAGAGGGGTTCAGTTTTTTCAAACCAAATGTTGACAGCTTTTTTCTCTTTATTTTTGACTATACATGTCCAAAGTTCCATTGAAATCGGATTTAAAATGTGGGTTTGCATTAAAATTAAGGGGTGTAAAGGGAGAGAGGGGTGTTTTTTTATTTTTTTGGGTCAGAAACCTTTTCCATGAAAAATTATATGTATATGCCAACCTTATTGGAGATCAGTTAAATGGTGTCGACTTTAGCTTTGTGTAAAGAACGTTGGCAAAAATTAAGGGGTGGATAGGGGGAGCGGGGTTCGATTTTTTCAAACAAAAAGTTGACAGTATTTTTCTGTTTATTTTTTACTGTACATTTCCAAAGTTCCATCAAAATTGGATAAAAAGTGTGGGTTTGTATAAAAGTTAAGGGGTGTAAGGGGGTAGAATGGGTGGTTTCTCAATGAAATTCATATGGGACCACTTTGGGGGTATACTCTATCCACTATAAAAATTTCATTTAAATCGGTTCAAAATTGGCGAAGATATCGCTGAACATACATTAAAAAAAAAAAAAATCAGACGAATTGAGAACCTCCTCCTTTTTTGAAGTCGGTTAAAAATTATGGCCTTAGTTTTATTAAATTCAGACTATCACTTTGTAACCGCAAGTCAACACAATTAATATTAGCAAATACATCTGTTAAATAATCCGTGCATTGTTTTAATTTCATCTGAACTAAAAGCTTGAAATTACTTTACTAAATGCCTGAACTGCTGAAAGTAGGTGGACCGCGTTTTCAGTTCGTGGATTCCCAAATTTCCTTGTTACTCACACAGAAGTCCCTGTAGGGTCAATATCAACCACTCTGGGAATCATTGCTCTATTTTTAGAGATAAACATCACCAGATTGACATCGCATCGTCACCGTCTAAGTAAACCAAACTAATAGCTGTATATAGATGACGGTGGGTATCGACCGTGTGTCGGGCGACGATGCGATCAGGCATGGTAAACCATCTGAGAAATAAACACAACGGAGAATACCATAAGTTGCAGCCTACGCTTCCTAAGGGGCAAGTATTTACGGATCAAAATATGGGTGCAGATAAACTTAAGACATCAAAAAGACAATTGATTCTTGAAGAATATACTAAAATACCTAAACAATGGGATATTAATGATACCAAGGCTAAAAAATACCATCGCTTAATTTGCGAAATGATAGCACTTGACAATGAGGCAGTAAATATGGTAGAAAGGGCTGGTTTTAGAAGACTGTTAAATAGCGCTTTGCCTCGGTGTAACATACCATGTCGCCCTTACTTTTCAAACAAAATAATTCCAGAAATATACCCAAAGGTAGTAAAGACAAATTAAAAAAATGCTTTCAGAGACTGATTTTATTTCCGTCACATGTGGATGTGCTTGCATAATCACATTACTTTTTTAAGTTTTACTGCGCATTTTATTGATCGTGAATTCAATGTCAAACATGTTCTGAGCATCAAGCATTTTGAGGGGCAGCACACTGCACAAAATATTGCAGTTGCTCTACAAGAAATGGAAAGTTTTTGGGACAACCTGCTGGCAAAGATTCATGTCGTCATTCATGATAACGGACGAAACATAGTAAAAGCCGTCAGTAATGCAGGGTTGGCCTCAGTTCGTTGTTTCATTCATACTCTCCAATTAATTGTTGTCGATTGTCTGAAAGTTCAGTCAGGAGTGATGGAAATGATTGCTGCAGGAAGGAGGATCGTGACTCATTTCAATCATTCCGGCATTGCGCAAGAACAACTGCTTGCAATTCAAAAGCAATTGGGTTCTCCCCGAGCATGAATTGGTGCAAGATGTCAGTATGTGGTGGAATTCCACATATTGTATGCTTGAAAGGCTAATGGAGCAAAAACGGGCAATTTCAGTGTATCTCATGGACTGCAATATTGCCAACTTGACTGCTGCTCAATTTGAGCTTTTAGAGCATCTTTTGAGATTACTACAACCATTTGAAGAACTAACAAAAAATCACCAGTTCCGGATATGCATACATTTCTGAAATTTTTCCGTATGTTGTTACTCTAACGCGATATTGCAATAAAACTAACACATCAGAGCTAACAGCCAACTTAAGCCAAATGAGACTTGTCATGCAACAAGGGTTGAACGAACGATTTGAAGACATTGCAACAAATAAAAATTATTTGTCGGCAACCGCTTGGGACCCTCGCTTCAAAATGAATGTTTTCATTAGTCAACTGCAAAGATAAAAAGCAAGGCAGCATATTTTGATCGATGGTCTAAAGAAGTACTGTGAAACAAGCAGCACAAATTCGTCCCCAATTCAGTTCAAGAGTACACACTCATCTTTTATGGATTGTTTTGAAGAGATTGTTACAGAGAAAAGTATGATCAATGCAGGGACATCACAAGAAAGAAATGCAGTTGAAACTGATGTTTATTTAAAGATTAATAGTATATCATGGCATAATAATCCGTATATTTGGTGGCAAGCAAGAAGAGAGAAATTTCCGTGTTTCACAAAGCTTGCAGCAAAATACTTGTCCGCGCCAGGAAGCAGTGTTTATTCGGAGCGGCTTTTCTCTGAAGCTGGAAATGTCTATGAGAAGAAAAGAAGTAAACTACTATCTGACAATGCAGAAAAATTAGTATTTCTGCATCACAATCTTCCACTCCTAAATTTCACTTATGATAATACCAGTGAATTGGTATTTTATATTTTTGTTTTGCTTTCACATCGTGTAAGTTGACCATGCACGATTATTTTTTGTAATTGTAAGTTAAATACATTACCATGCAATGAATCAATCGTTTATTTTAGGCAATTATCTTACTAAAAAAAATTCTAAGTATTCGGTATTCGGCCGAATAGTACCTAGATATTCGGTATTCGGCCGAATAGTAAAAAGTGGCCGAATACCGAATAGTTGCCGAATATTCGTTGCAAGCCTAAAAATAATGGTTTCGAAATGACTCAAAGGTTTTAAACAGTGCGAGGTTCAGTTAGTTACTGACTTGAAAGAATGTTTAAAACAAAGTAGTTTTTTTTCTATGCACATTGGGCCATGTTTGTTAAGATTTATGTAATATTTTGGCTGAGAAAAGTAAAGAAAATTTGAGATTTAAACGATAAAATAAATAATATCTAAGTGTTTTAAAATTAGACGTAATAGCAGTTTTCACTAAGAAGCAGGCCCGCCGTAAGCGGGCGGCACATCGAGGGGCGGCGGCAAAACGAGCAAATGTTTGAAGGGGCGGCAATCTCACAGTTTTCTGACCCGGTTCGGAAATTTCCTAAATCCACCACTGGCTAGTTAGACAGGGGGCGGCATAATTGGTATTGCACGCGGGCGCTCAAACAGCTAGCGGCGGGCCTGCTAAGAAGTACAATTGCAATCAAGCTACATCATATATCAAAAGTTAGTGGAGGATTTGTAGAAGATTTTAAAGAAAGAATTAACATTTTAGCTCAAAGACGTTTCAAATGGAAGGAAATTTTAGGTTAAGAAACTTTAGGATTGTTTTTTTTTTTTTTTTTTTTTATAAGCGAATGGTGACATTTAGAGTAAAAATTTTTTAGGACTTGATTTGACGTTCAGACTGAGAGCTACCACCTATAAAATTTTCAGGAAGATCTGAAACAAAATAAGGTTTAGGACTACGAAATATCCGAGAATATTGCATCTGATATCCGACTGGCTATTTAAACAGGTTGAGCAGCCATGCTGAGGTGTGTTTCAGAAGGCCTGTTTACAGGATAGACGTGTCCTCGCGGAACAGGTTTGCGTGTCATGCGCTTAGGCGGAAAAGTTGGAGGAGGGAGTAACGTGATGTAGAGTGGGCCGCCATTGTTATTTTAGCTTCAACACCTAGTGAAAATGAGGCTTTGCTCTCGATGAAGCAGAACTTTGTTTAATTTTGGGGCTCATTTGGAGTTTCTTTCTGCTTGTTTTATTGATTTAACCTGCCATCAGTAATTTTGGGAAATAATCCGAAGTCTAAAAATTTGGTACAGTATGGTGTACGAGTTTTGAACAATATACAGTTTTAAAATCCAGTAAGAGTCAACAGTGAAATGTTATTTATAAACCTACCTTCATCTACTATAATTTTTAAGGGGATTCGCGACCAAAAGACAATGAACAATTAAGCAACATTTCCGGTCGTAGTTAAGAACGAGCTGTATGCACTAGGCCCCAGCAATAAAGTCGTCTTACATGAAGCTGTATAATATTTGGATATAACAAAAATCATTAACTTTCGAATTTAGATGAACCACCTCATATTGATCATAATAACAATGATTATGGCGCTTCAATTGATTTAAATGATAAAATTCAACCATACTGAGGCCTTATAACTATGCAATCTTCTGTGTTCTCATGATAGTTTCTGCCAAGACCAAGGACAAAAAAACTTGCAAATTGCAATAAATGTTACAGCTACCTCAAGATGGACTCACTCGCACAGCCACCCACTTTCTGCTGCGTCGTTTACTAGCTGAGCTGAGCCTGCCAACCAAGATGGTCGTTCGGGGCCTGCCTGCTGATGTGCCAGAGGAGGTGGTAGCTGCCGAGATCTCCAACGGCGGCATCGCAGCCTCGGCTGTCCATCAAATGCGCCACCCAGGCACCGAGGAGCGTCTACCGCTGTACACGTTTCAGCCTGCGGATCGTGTACCGCGGGAGAAGCGCACAAGAACCATGCTAGGACGCAAGGTCCGACTCGAACCCAAGAAGCGGCCTCCGCTAGCCCTGGAACAATGTTTTCGCTGCCAGGGTCATGGGCACATGGCCTTCGACTGCACTGCCAAGGAGCACTGTGTAAGGTGCGCCGGAAAACACAAAGTCGCTGAGTGCAGCGTCCCGCGAGACGGGGTGCCCACCTGCTCCAACTGTTCCGGCCTCCACCCAACTTGCTACAGCGGCTGCCCCATCAAGAGAAACCTGAGCGCCAACATGAAGACGACACGCACCAACGAGTTGGTGCCCTCGTCAAACAAACCCGGCCGACATCCAGGCTCGACCGGATCTGAGCAACCCGCAAAGGCGAAGAAGCAGTCCGCAAACCACCATCTACATCACCAGGCAGACTGCAAGCACCACGACAACTTCAGTGTCATCGTCCAGCTGCTACAACAGCAAACATTGCTAATGACTCAGGTCTTAGCAAACACAGCCACTCCGGGATTGACACACCCGATGATGCCACCTCACGGCAATGTCAAACAACCGCTGAACTAGAAGGAGATACGGGACCACCTGTAAGAACTTCCCCATACTCTGGGGGCAATGCTTCCCCAGATGATTAGTGTCTGACGCCGAACGGAAGAGACGCCAAAGAAATGCTCGTGCGATGCCCCGTGAGCTAGAGGTGGGGAAAGTGATTCACTAAAAAGAGCGATATTCATTTGATCACTCCACGAAAAGAACTAGTTCTTTTGAACGATTCACTAGCCGAGTTATATTTGAGACTTTTTTTTTAGGTCTCACCCCTCAGAATCCGGTTACACACCCACCGTTCACTTTTTAGTGAGCGACTGCTCACTCGCTCTTTTAAGAGAATTGCTCTAAAGAACTGATTCACTCGCGAACGACCCATCTCTACCCTGAGCCACAACTTCATCTGATGAAGATGATGATCAGCTGCTGCTGCATTAAAATAATTTTCAGCATTAGTTTTTTCTGGTTCGTCATTTATGGCTGGAGAAGGGGAGAAAAAACGGAATTTTTTACATTACTGAAGACTGGGAAATGTATCTCGATTGTTTTAAAATCTTTAAGAGGAAGTATATATTGAATAAATTCTAGGACGATATACAGAAAAAGCTACCACATGGAAATCACAAGTCTACCAGAAGGAAGGATGATTAAATAAAAATAATATACTACACAGAAACCAATGTCTACCAAAAAAAAAAAAGTTTAAAATGCATTCAGTCACGAGATGTATAATTTGCCATTTTTTGTATCAGTTATTGTGTTTGAGGCTCGGGATATTTCTCCGTGGGCTGGAAGAGTTGATGCTAATGGAACATTGGTTGGAAATTATGATATATTGATTCCAATATCAGTTGTACGTGATACGGTATCATCAGGACGTTTGTCGCCGCTGAGGACAAAAGCTCCGAATCTTTCTGTTTGTAACGAAAACCTTTGCGTTTTCGTATTTTCTTTTAATCCAAAATAGGTTGCATTTGATGAGCCGTAAGCAACACCTCAACATACTCCCGCAAAGGAAAGACAGCCTTGGATTTTGTTTAACCATACGGCCATGGTATCTCAGAGAATAGCTCACGTTACACATAAGCTTTAATAGGAAAACGAAACTTCTATGTTAATTTAAACAAGAAAGCAGTTTTACAGTTGTTGAGACAGTATTTTGCATTTCATCATTCTTCAGCATTCGCCTGGAACGATATTTCAAAAGTTCATATCTAAATTATTTATTTTCGGGTAAAATAGTAAAGTTACGAAATTTATCATAATAACCAAAGTTAACGTTTACTTCAATATCAAGCGATCTGTAAAATTTTAGAGAGATAGGATTATTTTAGTTGTCGAGGTCAACAAGTTGTATGATGAAACCTTTAGATGTGAGATGAGAAACTGATCACTTACTGGAAAGATTCTCATGGGAAGTGCAGCTGCTAGGTTTTTCCACACTCCGCGAGTACCAGAACTTTCCTGGTTAGCAGCCACAGCGAGCGAGTCAGTCTTCAAGTAGCAGTGCTTGAGACAAGACGCAAATAATTTCTACAACTAAAAGGTTTGAACTGTGAACTATGGGATGTGGTCTGGCTCGAACAGTTAATCGAATCTACAAACATTTCTTTGTTAAATTTGTCTGATCGCCTGTACAGTTTTCTGACTTTGTAAAATTTTAAGAATAAGGTTACCTAATAATAATGAACTTACACCTTTCCGTAGCTTTTGGTTTAAATAAGCTATGTGGCGACCGAGTTATTATATTTAAGTCAGAACTGTAGCATCCAAGGCTACATACGGTCAGAGCTAAGATCCAAGCTTTATGCATAATCCCATGCATAAGTTACTTTCTTACACTATCCCCATTAATATTCAACTTGTATGCAGAAGAAGCAATAAAGGAAGTGAAAGAAAGATTTCAATATGGCATTAATATTCAACAAGAAAAAAATCAGTATGTTAGGATTTGCTGATGACATTGTCTTGTTAGCAGAACAGGCTGAGGTTGTTGGAAAGTTACTGAATATCATGAACAAAAATAATGAAGGAAGAATGAGATAAAAGACAGGATTGCACAAGCAAAAATAGCATTCAACAAAAAGAAATGAATTTTTGCAACAAATAAAATCCGCAGGACAATGAGGAAAAGGCTATTAGGCGCTTATGTCTGGAGTATTGCCCTATATGGATGTGAAACCTGGACAGTTGGTACAGAAGAGAAAAGAAGATTAATTTCATTTGAGCAATGGTGCTACAGAAGGGTGTTAAAGATTAGCTAGAGGAACAAAATTACTAATGAGGAAATTTTTTTAGAAGGCAGGAGAGTATAACTCTACATGGAAGAGTATAAAAACGCAGAGGACAATATTAATTGGACATATCTCAAGACATGAGAGCTTAGTAAACACAATAATGGAGAGAATCGTAGAAGGAAAGACCACATTTAAAATACATCCAGCAGATAATGGAAGATGTTGGCTGCAGGAGATATGTAGATATGAAGAGGAGGGCAGAGAATAGAGCTGAATGGTAGACCGCCACAGACCAATCCCAGGATTGACTACTGTAGAAGAAGAAGATAAACCAAAGCAAGACAAAAGTGATGAAATGTAGCAGAAATGATCATAGCAGAAACAGTAAATTAAATATAAAAATAGGATCAGATGCTACAGGAGAATTAAGTGAATTCTGTTACTTAGGAAGTAAAATTACAACTGATGGCTGAAGCAGGAATGATGTTAAAAGAACTAGCAAAAAGAGCCTTCACGAAAAAGGGAAATCTTTTAGTTTCAAATATTGATCTAGGACTAGGTAAGAACTTTATAAAACTCTATGTGTGGAGCACAGCACTTTATGGCAGCAAAGCACAGACTTTAGGAATACCTGAAAGAAGGAAAATTGAAGCATTTGAAATGCGGTGCTATAGAAGGATGCTGAAAATTGAGAGGATGGATAAAGTATAAAATGAAGAATTTTGGAAATGATGGGTGTGGAAAGAAGTTTGTGGAAGAGTGTTACAGAAAGAAGAGACAGGATGGTAGGCATATTTTGAGACATAAAGGATTGGTTAACTTGTTAGTGAAAGAAACAGTCAAAGATAAGAACTATAGAGGAAGACAGAGATTAGAATGTATCAAGCAGATAATTGAAGATGTGGGTTGTAGGGAGTATGTTGAGATGAAAAGGTTAGCGCAAGATAGGAAGGGATGGAGGATTGCATCAAACTAGTTAAAAGACTGATGGCAGAAAAAAAAAAAATACAGCCATCACATACATTCAATGTAAGCATTCACTCTTGCAGTTACAACCTCATTTAGAGTAAGCTTAGTAGAAGTGTTTCAGACTCAGATTATTTACTAGGCAGCACATTGTTAGTTGAATTTTTATCACTGACTAAATTTTAAGTTCCCTTTCATTGAAATAGTTGAAGTCCACAAACGATGTCAAAGGCACAAAATTTGTAAGTTCCTTAACATCTCCTAACAATCAATTTGGGTATTTATTATCTCAGTAACAATTCCCGATTTAAAATTAACTCCAATCTTTTTGAAACTTTGTTAATTTAAAAATCAATTTGTGTTTTGTGATCACTAATGACCTAGACATCGACGCGCTCTAAAACAAAAACAACAACGTGTTTTGTGTCATTATAAATTTTGTATTAAATCACTTCATTTATATGCTATTAATTTAAAAGTTTTATTTTAGTTATTTACTAGCTGGTACCCATGACTTCGTTCGTGATTGTAAAGACATCTAACTATAGACATCTAACCACCCTAGTGCACGATGGGAGACTCGATACTATTACCACACACAAGTACCAGTCTTCAGCGCTATGTAATTCCGGCAGCAAGGTAAAATTTACGGATACACACAAGTCTTTGGATAAAACACGAAAACATTCATGATCGACCAATTTCAAACACCATATCTCACAAACTCCCACAGTTACCGAATTTCGGCCAACGTTGTGATCGATGGGAGACTCTGTGTTACTACCACACACAAACGCCAGTGATCTGCGATTGATAGTTTTCACTTAAAAGTGATACACCGTGACACATGCGTCTTTGACAGAAATATGAAATTGCCGCAGGTCGACCATTTTCATCCCCCATATCTTCCACACCCCCCTAGCTACAGACATCTAACAACCATAGTGCACGACTACAGACACGATTCTACTACCACATATAAACACCAATGCTCTATGCTATGTAGTTGTGGTAGAAAAGTGAAATCTGCGGAGACACATGCCTTTCGTTGAAATACGAAAATATCCTTGGTCGGCCACTTAGAACCACCATATCTACCACAGTACCACAGTTTCTGAAATTCGGCTGCTGTTGTGATCGAAAGGTGACTCTGTGCTACTACTACACACAAACGCCAGTGATCTGTGATCTGTAGTTTTCGCTGAAAAGTGATACACCATGACACTTTTGTCTTTGGCAGAAGTATGAAATTGCCACAGGTCGACCACTTTCAACCCCCATTTCTCCCACACCCCCATAGCTACCGACATCTAACAACCATTGTGCACTATATGAGATACAATTCTACTACCAAACACAAACACCAATGCTCTACGCATGTAGTTGTGGCAGAAAAGTGACAAATGCGGAGACAGTCGAAATACGAAAATATGCTTGGTCGGCCAATTACAACCACCATATCTACCACAGTACCACAGTTTCTGAAATTCGGCCGCTGTTGTGATCGAAAGGTGACTCTGTGCTACTACTACACACAAACGCCAGTTATCTGTGATCTATAGTTTTCGCTAAAAAGTGATACACCATGACACTTTTGTCTTTGGCAGAAATATGAAACTGCCACAGGTCGACCACTTTCAACCCCCATTTCTCCCATACCCCCATAGTTACCGACATCTAACAACCATAGTGCACTATATGAGATACGATTCTACTACCAAACACAAACACCAATGCTCTATGCTATGTAGTTGCGGCAGAAAAGTGACATATGCGGAGACAGTCGAAATACGAAAATATCCTTGGTCGGCCACTTAGAACCACCATATCTACCACAGTACCACAGTTTCTGAAATTCGGCCGCTGTTGTGATCGAAAGGTGACTCTGTGCTACTACTACACACAAACGCCAGTGATCTGTGATCTGTAGTTTTCGCTGTAAAGTGATACACCATTACACTTTTGTCTTTGGCAGAAGTATGAAATTGCCACAGGTCGACCACTTTTAACCCCCATTTCTCCCACACCCCCATAGCTACCGACATCTAACAACCATAGTGCACTATATGAGATACGATTCTACTACCAAACACAAACACCAATGCTCTATGCTATGTAGTTGTGGCAGAAAAGTGACAAATGCGGAGACAGTCGAAATACGAAAATATGCTTGGTCGGCCAATTACAACCACCATATCTACCACAGTACCACAGTTTCTGAAATTCGGCCTCTGTTGTGATCGAAAGGTGACTCTGTGCTACTACTACACACAAACGCCAGTTATCTGTGATCTATAGTTTTTGCTGAAAAGTGATACACCATGACACTTTTGTCTTTGGCAGAAGTATGAAACTGCCACAGGTCGAACACTTTCAACCCCCATTTCTCCCACACCCCCACAGCTACCGACATCTAACAACCATAGTGCACTACATAAGATACGTTTCTACTACCAAACACAAACACCAATGCTCTATGCTATGAAGTTGTGGCAGAAAAGTGACATATGCGGAGACAGTCGAAATACGAAAATATCCTTGGCCGGCCAATTACAACCACCATATCTACCACAGTACCACAGTTTCTAAAATTCGGCCGCTGTTGTGATCGAAAGGTGACTCTGTGCTACTACTACACACAAACGCCAGTTATCTGTGATCTATAGTTTTCGCTGAAAAGTGATACACCATGACATTTTTGTCTTTGGCAGAAGTATGAAACTGCCACAGGTCGACCACTTTCAACCACCATTTCTCCCACACCCCCATAGTTACCGACATCTAACAACCATAGTGCAATACATGACATACGATTCTACTACCATACACAAACACCAATGCTCTATGCTATGTAGTTGTGGCAGAAAAGTGACATATGCGGGGACAGTCGAAATACGAAAATATACTTGGTCGGCCACTTAGAACCACCATATCTACCACAGTACCACAGTTTCTGTAATTCGGCCGCTGTTGTGATCGAAAGGTGACTCTGTGCTACTACTACACACAAACGTCAGTTATCTGTGATCAGTAGTTTTCGCTGAAAAGTGATACACCATGACACTTTTGTCTTTTGCAGAAGTATGAAATTGCCACAGGTCGATCACTTTCAACCCCCATATCTCCCACACCCCCATAGCTACCGACATCTAACAACCATAGTGCACTGCATGAGATACGATTCTACTACCAAACACAAACACCAATGCTCTATGCTATGTAGTTGTGGCAGAAAAGTGACATATGCGGAGACAGTCGAAATACGAAAATATCCTTGGTCGGCCACTTACAACCACCATATCTACCACAGTTTCTGAAATTCGGCCACTGTTGTGATCGAAAGGTGACTCTGTGCTACTACTACACACAAACGCCAGTTATCTGTGATCTATAGTTTTCGCTGAAAAGTGATACACCATGACACTTTTGTCTTTGGCAGTAGTATGAAACTGCCACAGGTCGACCACTTTCAACCCTCATATCTCCCACATCCCCATAGCTACCGACATCTAACAACAATAGTGCACGACAGGAAAGACGATTCTACTACCACACACAAACACCAGAAGTCTATGTTATGTAGTTGTGGCAGGAAAGAGAAGTATACGGAGATACGAATTTTTGGTCGAAATATGAAAACGCCCTGCACTGACGAACTTTAATCATTACATCTCCCACATCCCCATAGCTCGGCCAACGTTGTGCACGACAGGAATCTCCATGCTACTTCCACCCACAAACATCAGTGATCTGTGCTAGATAGTGGTGGCTGAAAAGTGAAATATAGGAAAAAACACGTCTATTTTTATATATATATAAGATTACTTAATCACCTGCAAAGATTTTTGTGTCAACAGCTACTTTAAAATTATCACTTTCATTTGATGTATGTTGCAGCTTCATAAGTCTTTTAAATTTAGTGTATTCTTTCATTAACTTGTATTGTGCTTTAGTTTTCGCCTTATTCCAGCCTGTATGACATGGTGCTGAAGTCTAAAAAATTTAATATCTTGTTAACTACATTTCAATTTTAAATGAAAATAGATTGTATTTTCGGAGTAACTGTCTACTTCAACTAAATAAAAATTCCTTCAAATCAGCATATATATAAAAAAAATTTAAATCAGATAAAAGGGTGGCCCAGAAACTAATGCACCATAATTTTTTTCTCAGCCGCCAACAATGGTACGAATGGGAAACTATAGATATGAATTCTCTGAAGTTTTCAGAATGTGCGCGCTAAGTTTCGTTTCTTCTTGCAGATTGCGTACTTGCAGCAATGGTTCAACTGGCGTCTGTGAGTGATGTACATTATAAGAAGCATGTTGTAATTGAATTTCTCACTGCGGAGCAAGAAATGGTTGGAAACACTCACAAATATTTATGTGCAGTTTATGGAGCATCAGCAGTCGATAGAAGTATGATTAATCGCTGGGCACAGAGGGTGAGGCCATCTGAAAGCGGTTCTGCAGAGCTCCAAGATTTGAAGTGGTTGGGAAGGCCACCCACGGAGGTAACACCTGACGAGATGCAGCGTGCTGATGTTCTCATTCATGAGAACTGAGGCATAATGACTCGGCAGTTGGCGCAGGAGCTTTCAATCAGCAAAGGAAGTATGGGTGTAATCATCAGTGCTCTTGGTTACGCAAAAAAGGGTTCTTGGTAGGTTCAATGCCGTCTTATGGAGGAATACATAACTCTTAGGAAAAACATTTCTTCTGAGCTGCTGCAACATTTTGAAGCTGAGGGGGGAGCCTTCTTGTACTGGATTGTGACAAGTGATGAAACCTGGGTTCACCATTTTGAGCCCAAAACAAAATGGCAATCGGTGGAATGGCACCATCCTGACTCTCCACAGAAGACAAAATGTAAAGCAACTGCTTCTGCTGGTAAGGTCATGATCACTGTGTTTTGGGACTGTGATGGTGTCATACTCATTGATGTGAAGCCGAGAAGCACCACCATTAACTCTGAGGCATATGTGAACACATTAACCAAGGTGATTGTCTGCTTCAACATGATAACACACAAGTTTGAGGATGTCGGAACACATCACCAAACAGGGCTGGACAGTGCTAACCCATCCACCCTATAGCCCTGACCTAGCACCCTCAACCTATCACCATTGAAGAATGCCATCCGAAGGAGACATTTGAGAATGACGAAGAGATTCGTACAGTGAAGAAATGGCTTCGTAAACAGAACAAGGAGAGACACTGTTAAGCCATACAGGCTCTTGTGTCTTGCTGGAGGTAGGCCATAGAACAGGAAGGAGATTACGTGGAAAAATAGGGTGTGTAGAACAAACATCATTCTTTCTTGTGTTAAATATATAATTGTTGAAGGAAAAAAATGTGGTCCATTAGTTTCTGTGCCACCTTCATAAGAAAAAAAAAAAGTACATGAGCAATTTTAAGGCATACTCATCCACAAAAAATTCATGCAAATCAATAACATAATTTCAGAATAATTTGTTCACATAAGAAGAAACCCCCCCCCCCCCCTCTCTCTCTCTCTCTCTCACACACACACACACACACAAACAGTAAATGGCAAAAATTAGATTCGCCGCCGTTTTTGAAGTCAGTTAACTATGAATATTAAATTAAAATACACAAAGAGAAGCATAATTCTAAATATTACATATTACTGACAGCATATTTGTTATAAAATATATAATTGGAAAAAAAGAGTTAAGCTTTAACTAGAGATACATCATGTGATCACTTATTATGAGAAAGAATTTGACAGAGAAGATTATTTATAAAGTGTGAGAAATCTGAAAGACATTTGGTTTCCCGGAAATCATAAGATGTTTATATGAAAACAACATTGTGTGGTTGGACATAGACAATAGGCTCACTAATGACTTATTCATAAATCAGGGCATCAGACAATTTAGTAAACCTCAGAGTAAAAATTGACCACCACATATATAAATGTGCTATTTATCAGGGAAGTTATTAAGAAATGCAAAATCACTAATAGGAAGCAGTTTTTGCTCTTGATCAAGTGTAGTGTAAAACCTCGAGATTTCTATGAAGACATCCCATCCATGCAAAAATAATAGTTAGTTGGAAAATGTATAAATGATAACTCATTTTAATTCTTTAGGCCATTATAATGTAATTAATAACCCATCAGTGTAGTTGCGCATGTTTGGATACCAACACATTGGATCTTGGAGGTATAAAGAAGCCAGGTTCGAATCTCGTCCCCTGTGAATTGGTTGTCCTGAATGTGGTTTTTAGGCAGTTTTACACAATCAAGGTGTAAGCTGGAATTGTCCTTGATCCTTGCCTCCTAACTACATAGTACACAAACAAAAAATACACTTATCACATACACAACATAGTTACACAATAGCAAAATATATGCTTCACCGTAAGAATACAACAGGACTAGTAAGCCAGTAGTCTGGCTGATAAATATGTGTTCAAAATAAGCACAAACATCTGGAAACAGGAAGTGCTGGAACTGGCCCACAAAAGTGAAAAAATTCAGTAAAAGATGATGATGATTATTGTAATTAATGATTTTTTCCTAAAATATCAATAAATGTACACAGGTAATTTATAAAAGTATAAATGGTAGGTCCCGATGTGTACACATCTTTCCCCTGCTGTATGTCTTACCTCCAACATGATTAAAGGTTGCAAACTGAAATTTTGTGTAGTTTGTTTGTTTTTTGTTTTCTCTTGTGTTCTCTGGCCCTTCTGGATTCATCTGTGGCAAGTCACCGGTTATTTTTCCCTATCCTATATATTACCTTAAATTCTAGAAGATAACAGAGTTATTTATTTCTTGGAGTGAAACCTGAATGCCTATAAACAGCAGATTAATAGCTGCAGAATGATTTTTCAGAATAGGTTGCTTAATTAGCACAACATAATTTGCTTTAAAGTACAATTAATAACAACAGGATCAAAAAATTCCAGAAAGCAAAGATATTGTGTGAAGAACTTAGTATTACAACTTCTGCAAATATTTATGGATTATTTAAGAAGTGATAGGGTGAAGATGGGTTAATTTTCAAATACTACCCTAAAGAGAAGTGCAGGACACACCATAAAAATGTATCAACAGGTGGCAAAAACCTTTGACATTTAATAATGACAATGATAAAAAATAAGTAAGGATAGAGAAACAAATCCAATGCTTGACACAGATAAGGACACGAGGGAAACGGAAAGACAAATTCATTTCACAGTATTTCAGTTTAATATGGCAATGGGACTGGATATGTACACACCGAGACTTACTATATGTCTCACGAGTCACTTGGTCAATAACAGCACATCCAATCTCCTAACCATATACTTTTTTCCCTATCGAATAAAGTTTTAAACCTAAATATTGTAAAACATGTTTATCTTTATGGAATTATAGCTAACGTCCTGGACTCATCTATGGTAACTGACAGATTTACTTTCCCTATTCTTCCTAATTTTTGTTGCCTAAAAGTATATCCATTCTGATAATGACAAAGGTACCAACTTACCAAACAGATTTTTTTGTATATTATACACTAGTGTCAACGACTGTAATACTTAATTAAAAGCTTCAGCAGGGTACAAAGGACTACAAGAAAAGCCATTTGAATCATTACTGTCAAAACTCCAGATTCTGACTTTGAATGTAATACTTAATGCACTGTTCAAAGTATTAATACTGTAATGTATAATTTTAAAACAACTTGTTCAATAAGTCATAAAAGAGAACCTAAAAATACGATGTATGCATATGTAACAAACTTAAAATTACTATTCTTGTTGTACAAAACAACTTGAGCTTATTGAATACAGCAACAAGCAATGTAATAACAAAACATATTTCTTTAATGAAAAAAGTATTGAAGTGTCACTTTACAAATCTTTGTTCCTTTCCCTTTAATCACAACACTAACTACAGATATGAGATAATTACACAATCTAAATATAAGAGGGGGATAGAATGAAGGAGGTAGCTCAGAAGAACCTAGAACAGAATTTTTTAAAAATATCTTTTACCTGGAAACAAACACTTTGCCACATTAAGATCCTTACAACTGTTTTAATTATAAAGCTTATTTCTGTTTTAGAGAAAAATACTAATATGTTATTAAATATCACATTTGCTTGACTAGGAACTACAGCTAACAATTTCATATAGAATATACACTATAAAGTAATAGGTTGTTAATATTAACTCCTTACATTATCTGCATAAAATGATAAAAACAAAGAAACAAAATTGTCAAGGAAGAGTCCTTTGCATTAATTACAGGACAAAGTTTAAACAGAGTCCTAACGGTTAAACAATAAGTGAAAAAGATAGTGCTGTGAAAATTAATATGTTCTGTCAACATTTCGTCAGTTACATGAAATGTAATTTTCAGTCATTATGGATACAGCTACTGTGACTGACTGATGTGTCTTCAAAGCAAGATTTTGAGAGATATACAAATCAGTATCAAAACCTTTGAAAGTTAATTTAAGTTCGATAATAAACTACCAAGTTATAATGTATAGTCACAGCATAATACCGCACCACCCATAAGCTAGTTGGTTTGCTACTGAACATGATTAGAGTAACCCTATATAAAAGCTGTCACTTTCTTATGCCCTAATTAGGTACAGGTTGATACAAAATAAAATTGGTTAAACATTACTAACAAATATTTCCAAAGTTCTTAAACATCATTTGCATGGATTTACTTACTGAATGATCTCAAAATATCCTTTAAAATACAAGAATACAACACAATACAATTAAGTTTTAAAAGTGACAAATGAAATACAATAAGGAGAGGAGGAAAATGTAAGGAGGCATTACAAACTAGTCAGTCTTCAGCCAATTTAACAATCCTTAGCAACAAATCTTGATAGTTATACACATGAGCATATTGTAAACATACCTACAGAATTTAGCACAACCTCAGAGACTGCAAAGAACTCTTCATGTCATCACAACTGCAATCTTATTGACAAAAATTTTGCTGTGAAGTGATAATGGTCACTTAAAAACTTTCAATCTTAATACTGCAGCACATGCTTTAAAATATAAATCACAATTATATATATATATATATATATATATATATTATAGTAATTTTCACACTATTTCAGAACCGTAAATTACATATTTACATGTAATTGAATTCAGTTTTTGGCCAGTGAAATTTATGTATCCATATAAATATAGATTAACAAATGTAAAGAGAATAGGCAACATGACACCTATATACAAACTGCTGCAACACAATCTCCACATAGAATCAGTATTTTAAAATCATGGGCAGAAACATCAACTGTTGCCTACTTTGTACTTTGAGGAATGTTGTGTCAGCAAACACAACTGTGCAATGACATACATTTAACTGTATCATCAGAACAATTTGTCAAATGTGTTCATCACTTCACTAAGTGCCTTGACTAAAGTTTCTTCTACCTGACTGGAATTTTGTCTTGACTGCACTTGGCTCTCATCCTGTACATTCGTATTCACTTTCTCATTTCTTACTGGAGGTTTTGATTCCCGTGCCAATTCACTAGACGCCAGTGACTGAGGTTCTGGTAAAACTACCATAGTATCTCCTGTATGACAAGGTATACTTGGTATTTGCAGTCCTTGGGTTGAAAACCCATGATACTCACCAGAAAGCACTGGTTTAATAGGTGAAGGAAGTAGGCCTCCAGTAGGAGATTCAGTGCTGTCCAGCAGAGATGATGCCGATTCCTCACTGAGTTTAGTTTCAAGTGGTAATATGACATTACTTTTAGATGTATTATGTGAACCAAAATCATCTGCAGAGCTGTTCTCAGCACTTAGATCTGAAAGGTCTATGTCATAATTCACAGATGTTAATCCCTGTACAAAACTTAAACTTTCCTGAGCTGCAAATATATCATCAGGAGTGGTAAGACCACTTGAATTGAAGCCGTGAACTGGAGATGAAGAATGATATCCCTGTGATAATAATTGTGAAGTAGTCTCCTTTAGCAATAAATCTGCCTTTCGTGAATGTGACTTATTTTCACTTAAAACACTTCTATCTTTGATGCCATCAGGATTTGGAGTTAAGATCTGTAAATTTTAAACATCAACTCAAATAACTGAAGTGATGTATCTATACTGCAATCACTCCATTTGAATAATATTTATATACAATTTACCTGTGGTGTTATTGGAGGAGGCAAGGATTGACAGTTAGGGTCCTCAGAATCTATATTTGTTGGAGTTTTCTTTGGTCGGATTGTCAGAGGAGTCCGAGCCAAGACTGCATCAACTTTACAAGTTATGTCATTCTATAAAACAAAAACAAAAAAGGAGAAAAAGGAGAAAAAGAAGAAAACAGTATCTACAGTATTTAATGAAGTAGAACAGTGGGCCATCATGTAAAGAAAAAAAAGAGAATAATGAATGTTAAAGAAATTAATAACTATTCTTAGAACTGCATAGGAGAAGAATACATATAAAAAAATTCTTAAATTTTATATGAAATAATTTAAAGAAACTCATAGTTATGTGTATTAGAAATCAATCAAACTTTAAATTCTAAAGATGTGAATATTTCAAACATTTACCTTAAATTTAATTATTTCTTCTTTTAGTGCTGTAGTACCTTGCATAAGACATGCGTGCCTCTTTCTCAATTCATCTAAAGTCGCCAAATTTTCATACATCAAATGCATTCCCTGAAAAAATAAAAGATAATACTCATGGGTTGTGCAGTCATTTCACTAAACAACATAACATACAAACAACTTTGTTTTACTGATTGGTATAATACTTACTAACCTCCATCACTTATCTATATCTATAAAACGAAGACCGGATATATTTGTTGTATAAAAATTCGGAAACTATGGAGCAGATTTTGATGGGGTTTTCGCTGTTTTAAAGCTTAGAATCTTAATTCACATGTCTGTCATGTCTTACGTTTCAACGTTAAATAATGTAGAAGCATTAAATGAAATTCTGAACGTATGATGAGGAATAACACAGGAGGAATCCCCAGATGCTGGATACATCACAATAAACACACAACTACAATACAATATCTCTGACCATAGCCTTTAATGAGCACTTTACAATAATAACCATTTTTTCATACTCCACACTGAACAAAACTTGAAATATTATTTCATTTAATACGGGGTGTTTAGTTTTTAAACGCATCGATGGCCGTATTGAATGCGAGGAATTAATAACGAGAAATCAGTAGAGATTTTCTTTGCCCACGATTTCTGGCAAAGTCTTTGACCAAGAGCTTTAGTATTTGTCTCTGATATCAATCTTAGTGTTCTGTTAATAATAAAAGCAATTATTGACAATAACAATTTTCTGGATTAATTACATTCATACAGGTAATTAATTCGTACCCAGATAGGTTTTTTTTTATCATTTGAAGTTTGTATTCAACCTTTAGTGTTAGGAATAATAACGGCATCAGGTGTTTGGAGCTGATAGATTCATTTTGTTCGCAGTAATTAATAAGTACGCTGATGTTTTTTATCATTAGAAGTTTGTATTAAATCTTTAGTGTTGAGAATAATAATGGTTTAGGACAACTGAACATTTTTTGGTATTAGGCTGCAATTCTGCACTATACGCGCGTGTTTCTGACATAATTTAGCTTTTATTCATTTTATATTTTATCGTGTTGTTTAGTAATACAATGGTTAACATAAACAGAAGTTTATGTTATGTCCATACTGTTGGAAAATAACCTATTATGACAACAGAATGTTTTTTGGCATTACATTCTGCACTATACACTTGAGTTTCTGACATAATCTAGCCTTTATTCATATTATAATGTATTGCCTTGTTCAGTAAAGCAGTTTCTACGTCTACCGTGGCAGCGTAATTTGATGATTTCTTATATAACTGAATGAGACAGATTGTAAAAACAAATTACGTATCTCGCTTAGTTCTCGAGATATCGAATGTCAAAAATTATTTATAGGTATAGCTTTCTTTTCTTTTTCAAGACGATTCTTTTCTGCTTCAAACTACATTTCAACTTTACCACAACCGCTAGACAGAAAATAAAACACCCTTTACACATGTCCAACGTGGAGTGCCTTGTGATTCTGACGAAATTTTTTTCTGATCCAGGTTGCATTTTAAACTAACCACCTCAATTTATAGATTCTCAAGAACAAAGCAAGATATCCCAATATTTTACTCTTCTCTTTCATTGTGTTTCGTCAAGTTAGATAAGAATACATCGTCGATTTGGCTTATTCCAAATCTTTTTCACGTCCAGGCTGCATTTCAACCTAACCATGTTAACTGTGAAAAAACATTTAACGAGAAGTTTAATCCAGATATATAAAAAAAATTCTTAAATTTTCACTTGTCTTGTGGTATTACATAGGAATTCTCACGGAATTGCAATGTCGTAGTAATTAATACATGCGCTGATAGTTTTTTTTTATCATTAGAAGTATGTATGTTGAGAATAATAACGGCTTAGAAAAACTGTTTTTTTTTTATTTACGCTGATGGTTTTTGGGTATTAAGCTGCACGGGTGTATTTCTGACATAATTTAGCTTTTATTCATTTTATATTTTATAGCATTGTTTAGTAATGCAATGAATTTTAACAGAAGTAAATGTTATGTCCATACTGGTGTAAAGTAACCTACACTTGAGTTTCTGATATAATCTAGCTTTTATTAATTTCATAATTTATTGAATTGTTTAGTAATGCAGGTTTCACGTCAACCGTTGTGCCGAAATTTGATGATGAATTATTATATAACTCAATGAGACAGATAGAAAGTAAAAAGATACACATCTCGCTTAGCTCTCGAGATATCTAAGATCAAAAATTATTTATGCGTATAGTTTCTTTTCCTTTTGACGATGATTTTCTTCTGCTTCAAACTGCATTTTAACTTGACCACAACCGCTAGAAAGAAAACAAAACTCCCTTTGTATATGTCCAGCTTGTAGTACCTTGTGACTTGATTTTTTTGGTCCAGGTTGTATTTCAAACTATCAATCCCAATTTAGAGATACAATATCCCAAGGACAAAGCAATATATTACATTTCACCTTCAATGTGTCTCGTCAAGTTAGATAAGAATCCATCGTCTGGTTTAACGAGAAGTGTAAACGAGATACATAGATAAAATCTTCAATTTTGATTTGTCTTGTGGTGTTACATAAGAATACATCATCAAATTACAACGCCACAGTTAAAAGATGTTTCATAAAAAATATTCACATGTTTCTGGGTTGGACGAATACTGTTATAGTAGTAAATCGACATGGATTTTTGTTTCCTTGTGAAGAAAGTTTAAATTTGTTCTTATGATCCACGATGGTAATTTCAACATTTCTGAGATACAAAAACTTAACTCAAACGGCAAAAATACTTTGTTTGGCAAAAAAGGGGGGTGTAGAGAAATTGCTACAGGCGTGTGTGCTCTATCGCAATTAAATCAAACTATAAAGCAAGCTTGATGGGTGAACAGTAGTGCTCAAACCTTGCACACGAGAACACCAGTATTCAAATCCCCATCCGCCATCCACCCATCCAGTTTTCGGTTTTACATGGTTTCACAAGCAAAATACTCAGGATGCGATGCATACCTCTTGGGCCCGGAGCTAAACATTAAATTTTTCCTCACTTAAAAGCTTATATAAATTATCACCAAATCTATATCTATAAAACGAAAACTAGATACATTTGTCTACAAAAACTCGGAAACTACGGAGCGGATTTCGATGGAGTTTTCACCATTTCAAAGCTTAGAATCTCAATTCAGTTTGGCGTCTTACGTTTTAACGTTAAATAACGTAGGAGCATTAAATGAAATTCTGAACGCATGATGATGAATCCCAAAGTTGGGAGGATCAGATGTTGCATACTTCGCACTAAACATACAACTACAACGTCTCTGACCATAGCCTTTAATGAAAGCAATAAGATAACTTTACAATAATAACTATTTTGCACACTAAACAAAACTTGAAGTATTCTTTCCTTTATTTCGAGATATTCAATTTTTAAACGCCATAGATAGCCGAAGAAACAACAGATTTTTTTAAAGCACTATCTCTGGACAATGTCTCTGGCTATCGTCAATAGTATTCTGCTTACGATGATACTATTCTGGATTTATTTTCGATATTTGTATAAAAGGAGGAATTTGCGGAGTTAAAGTATCTGGCGTTTTGAGCAAAAAGTATATTCACTTCGCACTTGAATCGAATGTGAGTTTCCAGAATAATCTAGCATTTTTCAGTAATCTAATAATACAATTTCTTAACGAAATTAATGAAGCTTAATATACATGAATCTTTTCAGACGAATGAAAATAGTGTCCATGCAAATAAACTTTAACCCACCTGCTTCTTGGTAGGGGGCGGATGAATCTAGGATTGCTTTAATTACGAAAAAAGTTGGTGCAAATTTTATGAAACTTTGAGCAAATGTTTCTCACTGCGGGAATAAAAATAGGCCATGGGTAAATCTACGCCAACTATACTGGACAACGCCAGGAACTCCGCTAATCATAATATAAAATTTAACAACAGTACAAAAAACAATTATTAATGTTACTGTTTTAGGCTCCAGTACTGTACCAAAGGTTTAAATGCAATACAATTTACATCTGTGATGTAGATTTTAAATCTTAGAGGACTGATATAATGCCAAATATAAATTATGTTCAAAAATAAAGATTTAAACTATAGGTTATGAAAAATATATTATCTGTGTGATAGTTTCAATTCTAACTGGCCATGAAAAAGGCATTTCTACTCTTAAATGCTTAGTGCAGCAACACCTTCATTGCTGGGAACCAGAAAAATTATAAGCACAGTTGTCCCAAGCACTACTTAATTTCAGAACTTTTTAACTGGAAAAGTCATACGGTGACCAGAACGAAAAGCATAAATTTTACACAGTTTTCAAACAAATATTAAAGCTTTTCATTATTGCAAATATTAGTAGTGTTATATCAATTTCAGATATACTAAACCTCATCACATAATAAGTGACTAACATCTTTATCTTCTTCTTTCTAGCTCTTTTTCTGCTATTGCTGGGTCAGCTTTGTCAGGATGTGACATGTTTGGGATTCAGCCCACTTGTCGCTGAGCCTGATGCCTCGTTTGGAGGAAAGTTGTGTTGTGATCTGTCTGTGAAATGTGTAACTAAGTTCTGTGTGCACTAAGTAAATTCTTGTTGGTGTAATGTGTAGTTATAAGGGGAACATTGGGGATCATCCTGGCATTCGCCTTTTTGTTTGGAGAAAACTGCCTAAAACCACAATCAAGATGGCCAGTGTGCAGGGACTCATTCCGGCTTGCAGATCTGAAATTGCAGAGTAAGGTAGAGTACTGGTAGAAATTCACAGACCAACAAATTCAGCTTGGTTTTAAGAAGTAATTTGAACAATTTTTGCAATTTTTAACCGACTTCAAAAAAAAAAGGAGGATCTCAATTCATCTGTAATATTTTTTTTTTTTTTTTTTTTGTATGTATGTTCAGCGATATCTTCGCCAATTTTGAACCGATTTAAATGAAATTTTTTAGTGGATAGGGTATACCTCCAAAGTGGTCCCATATGAATTTCATTGGAAACCCCCCCTTCTACCCCCTTCCACCCCTTAATTTTTTATAAAAATCCACATTTTTTATTCGATCTCGATGAACTTTGGACATATATCGCCAAAAATAAAGAGAAAAATACTGTCAACGTTTGGTTTTAAAAAACTGAACCCCTCTCCCTCTATCCACCCCCTTAACTTTTGCCAATTTTCTTTTTCAAAGGTACAGTCGACACCATTTAACTGATCTCCATTAAAGTTGGTAATTACATGTAGTTTTTCATGGAGAAGGTATATGACCATAAAAAATAAAAATAAAAACCATCCCTCTCCCCTTTACATCCCTTAATTTTATAGAAACCTCCATTTCTTATCTGAATTTTTATTGAACTTTACCCATGTATACTTTACAACAAAGAGATAAATCCTGTCAACATTTGTTCTGCCAAAGCACAACCCCCTCCCTCCTTCCACCCCTTTAATTATTGTCAATGTTCTTCATAAAAAGCTACACTCGACACCGTTTGATCGATTATCATCAAAGTTGGCATATACATGTAATTTTTCATGGAGAATCTGACCAAAAAATAAATAAATAAAAAACCACCCCTCTCTCCTTTACACCCCTTAAGTTTTTTACAAACCCACATTTTTTTATCTGATTTTGATGAAACTTTGGACATGCATAGTAAAAAATAAAGAGAAAAATACTGTAAACTTTTGGTTTGAAAAAACTGAAGCCCTCTTCCCCTATCCACCCCCTAAATTTTTACCAATGTTCTTTATACAAAGCTACAGTCGACACCATTTAACTGGTCTCCATTAAAGTTGGCATATACATGTAATTTTTCATGGAGAAGGTATCTGACAAAAATTAAATAATAATAAAAAACACCCCATGTCTCCCTTTACACCCCTTAATTTTATAGAAATCTACATTTCTTATCTGATTTTTATTGAACTTTGCCCATGTATCCTTTAAAACAAAGAGAAAAATTCTGTCAACATTTGGTTTGCCAAAGCTCAACCCTTTTCCCTCCTTCAACCCCATTAACTTTTGTCAATGTTCTTTATAAAAAGCTACAGTCGCGATCGTTTGACTGATTAACATGAAAGTTGGTGCTTATATGTATTTTTTCACGAAGATGATGTGTGACCAAAAGATCTAAAAACCACCCCCTCTCCCTACTGAACCGCTTAATTTTTATACACAACCACAGTTTTTATCCGGTTTAGACAGAACTTAGTAAATTTTCTATAAAACAAAGAGGTAAATAATGCCAACTGTTGGTTTGCAAAAACTGAACCCCTCTCTCCATTTCCACCCCCCTGATTTTTGTCAATTTCTTTTAAGAAAGCTACAGTCGACACCATTTGACTGATCTTTATGAAAGTTGGCACATATATACATAATTTTTTATGGAGAAGATTTCTGACCAAAAAATAAAATAAAAACTTTCGTAGCTCCCCTTCCCTTAATATTTGTACAAAACCCACATTTTAATCCAATTCAGTGGAACTTCGCACGCGTATACTTTAACCCAAATAGAAAACGAAAAATATTGTCCACATAACTTTCACGAAAACGCAAACCCTATCCCCCTTTCTACCCCTTTAATTACTGTCAATGTTCTTTATACAAAGCTACCGTTTCTTTCTGATTTTTAAGGAAGTATGCACATGTATACTGTAAAACAAACAGAAAAATACTGTCTACATTTGGTTTCGAGAGTCCAAACTCTGCTCCTTCCTTTCCATCCTTTCATCTACAGTTTCTACCCGATTCTGAAGGAAATTTGCACATGTATACTTTAAAGCATACAGAACAATTGCATTTAAATTAGGTTGCAGAAGCCCAACCCCTCTTCCCTTCTACCCCCACACCTCCTAATTTCCAATGTTCTTTACAGATACACACAGTTTTATCAGATTTCAATGGAACACTGCATATGTATACTTAAAAACAAAGAGAAACATAGTGTCTACATTCTGTTTACAAAACCCTACCCTTCACTCCAGGGCCAGCCTTAACCATCTAGGCGCCCCAGGTGAGTCATGCGTCTGGCGTCCTTTTATTTTTTATTATAATTTTTAAAAAGTATTTTGAATTTTGTACTATATTTTTTACAGAAATAATATAATACTACAAACATGTATTTATTATTAATAATAATAACATTTTATACATTTATTCTCTAAACAATTTCATTTAGTCATGAAACATTAAATGAAAAACAAAAATTAAAACAATAAAACTAAAACCTTACTTTTCTAGCTTTTTTGTCACCAAACTCTCTTATAAGACTGTCAAAATCTAGGTTTTCTGCAATTTGATTTTCAATGGACAGCGAAGCTAAAGTAGTTAATCTTGTTTGACACATTGTAGACCAGAAGTATGTTTTTATCAGTTTTAGTTTAGAAAAACTGTGTTCGCCACTTGCAACAGTCACTGGTATTGTTAACAGAATACGCAGCGAAATCCAGGTGTTGGGGTATAACTCTTGAAGATTGTACTTTTTGATAAAGTTTAATGTTTCAATAGGTGTTGCCTGATTGTCTTTGAGATAGTGCTGGAGACCTAAAATTTCATCGCACGATAAATATCCATCAATGTCAGATTTAAAGTTGATTGTTAACTTTTCTTGCAGAACAGAACAATGTCGCATTAGATCTTATTTATTTTGATTTTTTTTTATGTTAAACAAGGAATTCCACGTTGCAGAGAAATCTTGCATCTGTTGAAATATTTCCTTCGTATATATAACCTTTTTTTGGATCAGTTATTGGTTCATCAACAGCCTCTTCACCCGGTCTACGTTTAATGCGTCTTAGTCGAGTTTGTGGTTTGAAAACTGGTTGCGTGTCAAGCTCAGATGCTAATTCAGTTGCTGTTGCAATAGCCTGTTCGAGGCCTGTTTGTCTATATGTTTTCAAATAAGAGCAACATTTATCAAGCATTTCAGTAAAGTCGACAAAGTTGCTTTTAGCTGACTGACTGGCTTTACTCACAACACTAATTTGAAAAAGAACATCATACCATATTATAAGAGAAACAATAAAGCTGAAACTTTTTTTTCCCCCCACCCTGCCAGTGTGGTCGCATCATATGACGTCGAGGCATCGCTTTGTTTGGTAACATCGGCCAAGGAAACCAAAGCATCATGCATATCACATAATTGATAACGAACTGCTTTGGCGCTTTCAATTCCAGCTTCCCAGTGCGTGTCACTTAAATTTTTCAGGGTGTATATTTACAAATGATCGGTCAAAATTTTCATTCTATTTACCAATCCTGCAAATAAATTAAACATTTTTTGGAAAATTCCGAACAGGGTAACGGATTTTGCCGATGATTTTGCCGCATCGCATAATACTAAATTTTGACTATGGCATCCATGGTACAAAAAAAGCTAGCGGATTTATGTCCATAATTCTTTTATGTACGCCTTTATTTTTACCCTTCATGTTTGCGCCATTATCATAACCCTGTCCTCTGCAGTTGTTAATGTCAAGACCATGATCACTCAATGTTTTTAAAATATTTTCTGTGAGATCTGCACCCGTTGTATTTACCATTTGCAAAAATGAAATAAAATATTCTCTTATGCTAACGGCATCCTCTGTTATGTCGGCGCATCTTAATATGATTGAAAGTTGCTCTTTATGACTTATATCAGGAGTACAATCAGCTACGATTGCGTAATACTTTGAATCCTTTATACGGGATACTATGGTAGTGATAACTTTTGATGCCATGATTTGTATTAAATCATTTTGAATATTTTTGCTGCAATAATGGTCAGCCAAATCACCGTTCACTGCCTTTCTAACATGCTCTTCCATGACGGGGTCAAATTTCGCCATTAATTGTACAAGGCCTAAGAATTTTCCGTTATTTGGAGTAAATAATTTATCGGATGACCCTCTCAATGCCATGTTGTTTTCAGCCAAATACAAGGTTATGTGCATCAATCTTTGAAGCACATTGTTCCATCGTAATATTTCTTTAGAAATTACCTGCTGTTCTCCCTTGTCAATAGTTGAACCAGCTTTGAACCTGATTTCAGCTTCAGTCCATTGAATAAATGCTTTTTTATGTGCAGGACTATTTTCATGCACTTTCAAAGCTTCACTTAAATGTTTCCATTTTTTGAAACATTTTCAGTAGTGGTCAAATTTGCAGTTGACTTTAAATCAAACAGTCGACAACAAAAACAAAAGACACTATCGTTTGATATTGAATAAACTAACCACCGACGTCTGATAGTTTCTTCGTTTGGAAGCTTTCTTGAGTAATAAGTTGAAGAGAAATGACACCCATTTTGATCTTTCGGGAAATTATTTAAATGTACTTGGGAGGGCCCAATTTACACACTCCATCCACCAATTTTTCATCTTTATCCACTGTAAATAACACCTTTCCCTGCTATAATATTTGAACTGTTTCGCTAGCGGCAGAGTCTACACTGCTCTGGGACCGATAGATTCGCGCGGCTCAAGCAGCCGTTTCCAAGAACGCGGGTCGCTTCATAGGAAGCGCTCTCGTTGCTTTCCATATAGCAGCCCATACATTAGCGGGGAAACAGGTAGTCCTGGAATGCAGTGAGCCGAGTCCATCGCAAATACTTCTAGTTTGAGGGTGACAACACGCCAGGGTTCTCACTCCACATTCCAAGCGTCAGCATGTGATCCCTCGATCGCTATTAACACACAGTCTGACAGACTGTCTTGGACTGACGCATATGCTGCAATGGACGCTCGTCTTCATGGCAAAGATGTCTTAACTGACTTTATTAAACTGTACAAGACCTTCCCATGTTTATCCATTTATATTTATATATACGAATATGTTTAAATACATTTACCTTCATATAATCATTCCTGAGTTCCTCATACAACATTTTGCAGATTTCAAGTATAACATGTCCCAATGATTGGAAGACCCTTCAAAGGGTCCGTAGGAACTTCGACCTAAAGAGGAAGTGAGAGGCTGTGTCTTTGAACATTCCCACGTGTGTGTGGGCAATGAAGGACCAGGAATGACCGGCGGACCCTACCACCCCTGGTCTCCTGGCCCCTTGCTTTTCTCGATAGTCTGTGTAGCAGTGATTAACTGCATAGAAATCGCACCTTTATTAATGAGGGATACGACAAGCTACCATGACAGGTCTTGTTACACACGCTAAATACCTACACCCACGAAATAAGTCCATAAACGATAATACGCTGATTTTCTTTTTTCTTTCGATCAACAGAAATATGTAATTAAATTAAATGGTTAAGTTAAGCTGGCATGCGCGGTGCCCTCCAGACCCCGGCGCCCCGGGCGGTTGCCCGGGTCGCCCCCCCCCCCTAAAGCCAGTGCTGATTCACTCCCTTACCCCATTTAATTTTTGAAAATGTTGTTTACACAAAGCTACAGTTTTTATCTGGTTTCAATGAAAATTTTCACATGTATACTTTGACACAAAGAGAAAAATAGTGCCCTCACTAGTTTTACAAAAACCAAAATACTCTTCGTCTTCACACCCCTTAATTGTTTTTTATACATACCTACAGTTTTATCTGATATCAATAGAAACTTATACATGTATACTTTAAATCAATCAGAAAAGGCAGTCTACATTTGGTATGCAAAAGCCCAATCCCTCTTCCCCTTTACTCCCACCCCTTTTAATTTCCAATGTTCTTTACAAAAATCCACAGTTTTAAATCCTGTCAAAATCAATTAAGCTATTTTTAAGTCATGGCATAATATTTATAAAATAAATGTGTCGTAATGTCTCAAGATGTACTTCAGATTTCAACTTGGATCCCAAGCTTTCATGTTGTTAAAACCAATTAAAAATTTATATTTTCTGTGTGATGCCAGAGCAAACAGATATATTCCAGAGACAGATTTCTGTATGTGGTATGTATTAATGCCCAGATGTCACATGTTTCGGAAATTGTTGTGGTATATAAAGACAGAATTCTTTTTTGAAAGCAAGCGCTTTAACCCTGAGCTACCAGAAAGTTCACAAAATGGGAACTGTTGCAGCATATTTAAAATACAAAACAAACGATAATACCACTAAAAATAAAATAATTGTTTTAAAAAACATAAAAACCGCCTTAAAAAAAAAAAAACACTAAAAATTTAAAAATAACTTTATACCTTGCTTAGGAGAAAGTAAATCTAAATGGACAATATTTTACATTACTGTCATTGAAATTTTTACATTAATTAGTTATTTTTGGAGACAGTTCCAGCGAAATCAAGAAAAACAATAATGAATAACAATAATACATAAAAAATCATGTTATTGCTTACCTACAATTAATGCTAGAAACATGTTTCAACAAAACTGAAATAACAGATGATACGCCGATATTATGTTAACTGTAAATCGTTTACTGCATGATGCAGCCAACCAACTGACACTGTAGTGCCAGAGATATCAGAGATATGCCTGGATGACCAATAAGGCCGAGCCACAGATTAAAATACTGTTAATTTGTTTCCCTAAGCTGTCTCCCGCACTATCTGCCTCACGATATGCTGTAAAATACTGGGAATTTTTGTTCGTACTCCCTGTTTCGCCTCTAACACCAAAAGAAGTTCAGTAATTCGATCTTCGCGATGTGACAGCTGGCACCGACTCCAAAAATAACTAATTAATGTAAAAATTTCAATGACAGTAATGTAAAATATTGTCAATTTAGATTTACTTTCTCCTAAGCAAGGTATAAAGTTATTTTTAAATTTTTAGTGTTTTTTTTTTAGGCGGTTTTTATGTTTTTTAAGGGCAAAATTGTTAAAAGCAGTTTTTTTGTGTCACAAGCCATTTATTTTCCTGGATACCTAACCAAAATTATTTAATGGTGACAAAATATCTCGCTATAAAATACATAAATAAATTTAAAAAAAAAAATTCTGAAGGCCCAAATCGTGCTAGTAAGTAGTGTGGTTGTGCTCCAACTGATTTTCAAAGACTGCCTCAAGGAAAATCTGTTGCTGATATTTATAGAAGCACATGGGAATGCTTTTTTTTACTCCCTTCTCATGAAACTAGTCCCTACCCAGCATGCGCAAGTGTAGTCTTCTGTGCTTGATGACTGCGACATCTGATGTCTAGAAATCCCTAAATAAATTTATATCTGTCTGAAATTTTGACAGTAGTTAGGAAGGCTACTAAATGTTAAAATCAATCCAAATGAATTTTTTTTTAACTTTAATGATTTGGCTGTAAAAAATTATTTTCTGAAATTCCTAAAAAATATTTGTAACTTCCACAATTTTGAAGTTACAAAGCTGAAATAACTTTTAACTTACTTTTAATTTTCTACTCTTTCATTTGGTGCTAGTATACCCTTGTTTACCACTCTCTGATAGGTTAAACCAAAATTATTACACAGACTTTAATATCGAAAATGAGTATCTTTTAAAGTATTTAACTGACACCTCTGAAACATACTTTAAATGATTTTACGTAGTTTTATCAATAAAGTGTGAAGTTTTGAAGTTGCTATCTGATTTCTTCAATTTATTATAAATTTCTAAAGTAGACACCATCACAGGATGATGAAACAGGAAGTACTGGCTAGTTCCGATATTTTACTGAAACTGTAAAATAAATCTACTTTGTCCCATCCTGACCAAAGTACTACATGGATTTTAACGAGACTTACTGAAAATTGTTTGTATTGGATTGTACTTTCTTTTGGATACAATTAATTTTCTCAACTGACTTCTAAACTGTCTATTTTGACATTTCCCCATGTGGTGAAAGTTTTTACAAATCACTCTAAAATCAGTCTTTAAGCGTCAAGGAACCTTTCCAAACTTTTATATACTATATAAGACAAGATTGTGCTTCTTTCATACTATGAACTGACTTTCTATCTTCCAAATTATTTTAAATGTGTAATTGTCTCTTCACTTATTATGCCGGCTTCCCACTTTTAATGTCTTGTAATTCTTTAGTGGAATTTTCTAGCTGCATGGTTCCTATCCTCACTTTACTATTTATAATTCTAAATAGCTCTAGAAATGAAGGCAATATTTTCTGTAATGAAAAGGTCCGAATCTAATCTATTAAATATGTTAATGCTATGTTCTGATTTTCTATAACTATACTCTGATTTATGTAACTTGAATTATCTAAGCAAATAACTTTAAACCTAATCTGCAATGCTATTTAATCGAACTCGCTGCTCTGTGAACCAATTTTGATACTAAGTTACAAAATTTTAGGTTACCTTACAATTAGTGTATTATTTGCAGTGACATAAGTAAATGCCATTACAAGTAATCAAAGAACAATATAATACAGTTTATAATTTGAAAATAATTACTGAAAGAATTTGCACTGAAAATTCAAAATGAAATAAACATAAAGCAGTTTCTCTACAACATGAAGTCTATGGCATTTGAGAAGTGAATTACGAGGGGCAAGTAAAAAATAAGGTTCCCAACGCTGTACACTGGCCGCGCGAGATACTAGGAGAAATCCGGCAACACCGCCTTCATTGTTGATTTCCCCCACTCCATTCCAACTACCTGGAGAAAAACAGCCATCCGCGATGGAGCCCGCAATCGCCGTCACCGCCAGGTGTGAAATCCATTCAGTGATTCGATTTTTAAACGCGAAGAAGCTTACACCTATTGAAATTCATAGACAGTTGGAAGAAGTTTATGGCAAAGCTTGCATCAGCGTCCAGCACATCCGCAAATGGTGCAGGGAGTTCTCCGAAGGACGCACAGACGTTCATGACGAGCAAAGGAGCGGGAGGCCATCGGTGTCCGACGAAGTCGTTGCGAAGATTGAGCGCATTCTCCTCGAGGATCGAAGAGTAACGCTTCGGGGGTTTGTGAAAAAACCATCGACAACATTTTGACCGAAAAACTTGGTTATCGCAAGGCGTGTGCGCGATGGGTCCCGCATATGCTTTCAGAAACCCACAAAGACAATCGCGTCAAGTGTGCCGAGGGGTTTCTTCGAGAATGCGCCGAGAATACTGAAGAATTCTTGGACTCCATTATTACGGGAGATGAAACGTGGTGTCACTACGTCACTCCGGAAACAAAAGAAGACTCGAAACAATGGCGCCATCCCGGGTCGCCGAGGCCGAAGAAGTTTAAGCAGACGCTGTCCGCAGGAAAAGTGATGGCTACGGTGTTTTGGGACCGAAAAGGTGTCTTGCTTACCGAGTTTATGCCTAAAGGGACCACAATAAATTCGGACAGGTACTGCGAGACGCTAACGAAACTCAAAAGAGCCATCCAAAATCGCCGGAGAGGAAGACTGAGCAAGGGCGTTAGGTTGCACCACGACAACGCGCGACCGCATGTCTCTCGACAGACCACCGCCCTACTGGACAAATTCGGCTGGAAATTGCTTGATCATGCCCCCTACAGCCCTGATCTTGCTCCCAGCGATTTCCACTTGTTCCCGAAATTGAAGCAACACTTGGCTGGACAACGCTTCAGTACAGATGAAGAGGTGAAGGAAGCGGTCACCAAGTACATCGGCGGCCTGGCGGCGGAGTTCTTCGAAGCGGGTTTTCAGAAGTGGATAACTCGTCAGAAAGAATGTGTTGAAAGATCTGGTGACTATGTAGAAAAATAGTTTGAAATACAAGCTTTCAGATGGTGTACTTATTTATTGCAATAAAAAATGTCTTAACCCTGAAAAAAATGTGGGAACCTTATTTTTTACTTGCCCCTCGTATTTGTTAACAAGAATGTTTCTATATTTGGTATATGCCAAGTTCTTTCAATGGAATTACTTTATAGGATAGTTTGTGTCAAGTTCAGAAATTTTTAAGCCAGCATAATCATTGTTCAGAACTATTTGCAAGTCATATTTATCAGCTGCAACTCAGTTCTGAGTATAAACTGCCTACCAACAGTATATTCAGTCAGAACAGCTTATGGATATATTGTGGTGACTGAACAGACCAATCCTCGTGTTATATATGTGGACACATAAACTACACTAAATTGATGAAGGTGAAAATGGTTGACATTGTTGAACCTTCCACATTAACTGTTTAGCCACTTTATGTCATTGCTCTCCTTGTGCAAAGTGATTATCAGAGGCATAGATAGTACTACACCAAGTACACAATCTTCAGTACATTGTTCCCAAGTTTGTTTGGTATATTCTTGTTGCATTCAACATTTAACTGGTACTGCTTCAGAGGAACGCAAAGAGGTTGTGACAGAACAAAAATATTTTTTTAAAAAAAAGAACATTATATTTTGCTCCTTAAGTGTGGATGAAAATTGGTAAGACAGTATAGGTTGCTATAGAAATAAATATATAAAGAGATTGTGGCTAACGGCATAGACGCATAGATCAGTTGCTTGGGGATTATCATTGCCAAAATGAACTTAGCGTCTTCCGAGATTACCCAGTTTCAATGTAGTTCCTAGAAGATTACAATAATATACAGTAAACTGAAACTGTTTGAGACAAAAGGACTGAATTATTTAATAGTTATAATCAGTTCATAAATCATCAATTATAAGTCAGACCGAATCAACACAGTTACGCGACATGGTGATGTGTATTTGACGCGCCAATGAGAAAAGTGTATTCACCAAAGAAACTTGTCTACCGGAGAAAAAACATTTAACAGTTATGAAAAAATTATGACAGCACCGCTAGCAGAGTCGCAGAAATTTATCAGTTCACAAGACTGCACATGACGAGAACAACTGGTATAATTCTTTTCATCTTTGGCTGTTGGAACATATCTTCGATGAACATATGGTAGCGGATAGCAGACATGAAGATGCCTATGCTATGATCTTTGGAGTAAACATCTGTCTTCGGTCAGCGAGATTTGTTTACAAACATTTAAGTTAAGTATACGTTTATCAGGCGTTATCAGGGAAGCATCCTATCATAAATGATTATAAACTAGAGAGACCGAGTATTTAATTGCATGATTACAAACTTTTGAAGTAGGAAAATTCACTTTATACCAACGCAGTTTGGAGCTGCGGGTAGAACCTTTAGAATTATTTCCTTTTTCTTTTTTGTTTGTTTGCCTTATTCACAGGGTATTATTGATCAAATGATGTGCAGTTCTCCTACTAACCTTGTAATTTGCTGACTATCTTGTTGTAATTATGAGGATTAATTATTATTATGATTTTTTTGCGGGAACTATTACTATGTTATAAATACTAATCTAATCCTCTCTCTGGTTCTTCAGCATGGAGGGAAGTAACCAATTAACTGATGAATTATCACCTGTAGAGGGGGTTGTCTCACATGCAGGATCAAATATTCCTACTAACACAATGTCAGATATCGAGGTCAACCTTCCCATCAACAGCATTATGCTGAATAGACCAAATAGGGTTCCTCTGGATATGACTCACTTCTCTACCTCCAGTCCTGGGAAGTATTTTCTTGGATTTTCAAATAGCTTTCAGCCACATGAAAGGATTTAACAAACACCCTGTACAAGGACACACACCACCATACCTTCCACTAATGAGCTTCTTGTCTTATTGATGGCACAAATCACTACACAGATCACACAGATGTAGAAGGACCTAAAAGAAAGTAACATTATACAGATGACACAGATGAAGAAGGACCTAAACGAAAGTCAAACTGCACAGATGGCTAATCACACCTCACAAATTTTGGATTTAAAAACATCTTTAAGGAACAGTTAAACAATAAATTTTTAATACAATCTCAGCTTATCATGCAAGAAATCAACAATAAATTAGATTCCTTTGAGAGAAAAAATAAACCAACACTTATATGCCCTCTCAAAGAGCATTACAGATGTAGAAACGAGATGGTCTCACAACATTTCCACCATTGATAACACAGTTGTGACACACATTTCTCAGTGCGATGATACCCATTCAAAACTAAAACGTGAATTTAATACAGGTTTACAGAAAGTCTTGAACACATACAACCAACACATTAAAGAATGTCAGGAGACTTTTCAAATACAAACCCAAGAACTCAAGTCTGAATTTCATAGTTCACAAACCGAACTAACTGTTACTGTACAAGACACAGCAGCAGAAGTGAACAAATTAACGCAGGTTTCACATATACAGGACACTACAGTGCAAGAGTATAAGCTTGAAACAATCCCTGACCATGGTATTTCTGTTTCAAAAGAAAAAATAATTTTAGCAACTCCAGAAAGATTTTATGTTTCTACTTTTAATGATACTAGTGATGTACATCCAGTCAGTTTATTAACAGCTTTGAGATATACTCCTCCTTTAACTGTATGACTGATAAGGAAAAAATAAATTGTGTTTATCAACACCTCAGGGGAACAGCGAAAGCATGGGGAGAAAAACAAATCATCACCTGTTCTACCGACGAGGAACTTCTGGTCTACAGACAGACAGTATGATGCCAGACACAGTTTAAGCACGGAATTTAGGTACCAAGCACATAAAGAGACTTTACAAAAAAAATTTGCACAAGAAGCTTTGAAGAACTACCATTTAACCATTTCTGTATATGAAACCGAAATAGAGACATTGTTAACAGAATGCCCAAATGGGTGAGAACAGAAGTCACACTCAACAACATTAGAACAGTCAAAGAGGCTGAAGCACTTTTGTATAGATTGGACATTGTGCAACAGGTTAGAGACCCAGAGGACTGTCACCTGGAGCAGACAAATCTACGTCACTCACAAAACACATTCAATATGCAACGACAATCAAACAACTTTCAAAGAAACGTTCAGAGATATATGTCTGACAACCTACAATGTACAAATCAAGCAGAACCAAGGAGACAGGAACCAAATATACAATTCATTAGCAGGGGAAAGGGTGGCAAAAGGAACAATATGAACTATCAAAACAATAAAACATTTTCACAACTGGATAGGTCACCCTCTTCTGGTCCTAGTCCAGACAGACAATGTACAACAACAAAAAATTAATATCTGCTGATGTGATGGTCCGAGCTGAGGCAGATAAGATTAAAGGACCTAATACATTTACGACAATAGATAGTATTATCAACATAACCCTAGAGAAGACCTGCTATATGAAGACCCATTGCCTACTAGACATTTCGTGCATATACAAGTTATAGATTTCTTGTATTTTGGAATCATTGTTCCACAATTTAGAAAATATACCATCCTTACCAGTTAATGGAGTGACAGCTATCATGGTCACTGGTGGGAAAAGTAAATTAATCAGATTACAAGCTTTGTTGGAAGCAGCTATTCAAAGCCTAACATTTTAGTTTTGTAGTCTCTGGATTAACTCCAGATTGCATTTTTGGCACTGACTGGTTATATTATGTAAAGGCAATATTAGATTGTGGACATGGATTTTTGGAATTTCAATTAGGGGGTAAATGGATTACAACTGCAACTAAAAAAATCTGGAGAGAACAAATGGCAGAATCGGTTAAGGTATTCATACGAGAAGAAGGAGTAGGAAGAGGAACTGAAGTAAACTATTATAAGAAGTTGGTTAAATTCTTTGTGGCTACAATCATAGCAAATGGGAAAAATAGTGGAAAAGGTCGACATTAAATATCAAAGTGACTTGATGAGCATTGGGGAAGAATTTGCAGAGGTTTTCTCTGAAAAGCCAGGTCTCATCCACAATTATGAATGTCACTTTACGATAAATTGGACATCACCTTTCTTTATAAAGCCATACCCTGTCCCAATGGCTAAAAGGGATCAAGTTGACGAAGAAATTAATAAAATGTTGAAATGGGGATAATAGAAAGATCCAACAGCCCATTTAATAACCTTCTTGTCATTGTAACGAAAGCAGATCAGTCAGTCCGGCTAGGGCTCTTAATGAAGTATTGGTCACCGAGAGAGACCATCCACCACCAATTCACAAAAGTCTACATCATTTTCATGGTACGAAATTCCTTTCTCCATTGATCTCACATCTTCATACTGGCTGGTAAAGATTGCAAAAGATTCTAGGAAATATACCGCTTTTCTTTATCAAGGTATATAATATCATTTTAAGGTACTGCCATTCGGATTAAACAATGCTGTTGCCAATTTCATCAGAGCACTAGACATGGTTTTAGGTCCAGAATTGTTGAAGAAAGTTGATGACATCCTGATTGCGACTGACACTATCGAAGAACATTGGGAAATCTTAAGACAAATATTGTCAGCATTACATAAAGCAGGAATGACTGACAAATTACACATTTTTTCTATTCTTAACAAATAAATTAAAATTCTTAGGACACATAATAACTCCTTGGGGAATTGCTCCTAAGAGGACAAATTCTGGGCCATTAGGGATTTCCCAACACCTCGGAATAAAAAACAGTTACAGAGTTTTCTTGGATTATGCAATTACTGAAGGGACTATGTGAAGGGATAGATTCTAAATAGTCCACATTTTGAGAAATTAAAGAAACAAAATGCAGCATGGAAATGGACTGAGGAAATGAACTATTGCAACACACTGTATTACACCCGCCCAATTGGAGTATGGATATTTGTATATTCACAGATTGTTGTGAATATGGGCTTGGGGCAGAAATTTTCCAAGAAGTTATTGTAAACGATCAGGTTGAAAAGAAATCCATTGCATTTGCCAGTAGATTATTAAACAGTGCTGAACATAATTATTCAACATGAAGCACTGGCTACCATGTGGGTATTCCAAAAATTTTGCTCTTTTATTGTTGGGAAGAAAAATCATAGTATATACAAACCATAAAGCCCTCTCTTTTCTGGGCAAGTGCAGATTAGTACATGGTCGATTAACCAGGTGGGCACTCCTGTTGCAAAAATTCAATTATTAAATTAATACATTCAAGGAAAGAACAACATTGTTGCAGATGCATTATCCCGATTGCCGGTAGGGTTGGAGGATGAACAATTCCCAGATATTTCTCTCAAGCAACCAAAACTTCTGTATTTAAAACAAGTCTAAGGTGAAAAGGAAGTCACCACTTTGTAACAGCCCTAATACCTGAATTTTGAATAGCATTGTACTGTATGAAGTATTTGTAATTAGCTAAGTTTGCTTGAAAGTGATTTGATATGTTTGTTTTGTAATTTCTTGTAAATCAGTGTATATAGACTTTGTTTTAGGTAAGAAAATTATTCAAAGGCCATTTAATATGTTTAAGAACCGAAGAAAATGTTTGTAATTTATTAATGTAAGTTACGATGTCTACAGGACAATTTTCTACCGTTTGAAAGGATTTCTGTAAATAATTTTGTATTTAAGTATCTATAATTACCATTTCTGATCATTTTGTAATGTTGTTAATTAATTTTGTATTAATTCCGATTGTTTTTAATATGTTAGATTGTTTGAGTGATTGTTAATGATCGAGAAATATCGGGCGGATGCCTTTGAAGAATTCTCGTAATTTCGATAAAGACTATATAAACAGATCGCCTGGACAGAGACATTCATTCATGCATTCAGTTAGTAAGTCAGTTTAGTTGACAGTATTCAGTGTTACAGAGAGTTTCAATCATTCAGTTGAGTTTGCGACTGTGCATCTCTGTATTGTACCTATACTAGTGAATATCGCTGACTTGTTGTTTGGATCACAAAAAACAGACATCTTCAACATAACCTGTTTGGTGGATTTTTTAATTAATTAATCAGCATTAAACCACCAAAGAACCCTAACATGGCGACTGTTGACAGGACGAGAAGTTCTTAAACATCTGTGGGATGTTTATCTTCTAAAAAGAATCTGCAGAAAATTGCGACGAATTATCGGCGATAAGCGAACATAACCTGCGAGAAAATTTCGACCGGCTACGACACGTAGAGGTTATACAGGCGACACGGATTTGACGGCAAGCGGATCTTCTTCGGCCTAAGGCGGAGATTTTCATCGGGAATCGGCTGTAATCTTCCGACGACGAGTGGATTTTCTTCGGCCTCAAAATCGTCTTCCTACAGTGAATTGTGAAAAGTGTGGTTAAGTGTTTGAAGTCAGTGTGGTGTTTAATGGTTAAATAAGTGCTTCTAAGTGAAATTTAATGTGATACAAAATTGAGGAATAACTGTAAGTACTGCATTGAATATTCAAGTGATTTCTTTTGCATGTTATTGTGTGGCAGGTTGGAAAGATTTTAATTTTTCTTAATTTTGTTTTTTATGTTGATTTTGCTAATTACTAAAAATGGCTGATAGTCAGAACCTGCAAGCTTTTCTAGAGTCTTTTGTAGCCAAATTTGATAGCAAATTTTCTGAATTTAGAAATGAGTTAAAGAGTGATAATGATAGCAAATTTTCTGAATTTAAAAATGAGTTAGTCTGATAGGAAATTCTCTGAAATGAATAGTAAGTTTGACAGTAAGTTTTCTGAAATTGATAATAAATTTGACAGTAAGTTTTCTGAGTTCAAAAAGGAATTGGATTTTGAGAACAAATTCTCTGAGTTGGCTGATTGTTTTGATAAGAAAATCTGTATGCAATTTCAAGGTTTTAGTTCTAAATTTAAGGAGGATGTCAATAATTTAAATTCGAAACTGGAACAAGCTGTTGTAGAGTGTCAGGAGAATTTTGTAAAGGTTAACCAAATTTGTAGAGACACCAAAGATGCATGTGTTGATTTAATTAATGAAGTAGACTGTAAATATAGCAAGGAGATGAAGGGAGTCAGAGAAGAATGTAATATGATGAAGGAGGAATATGTGAGTTTGTTCGAAACCAGTGACAGTAAATCTGCTCAAAGGGTCAACGAGTTGAGACAAGAGGTGGGACAAAATTAATACATTGGTGCAGCAGCAGAAACAGTTGGAGCAGGGATTAGAAAGCAATGTAAATCAGTTAGAGAAAAGGGTTACTGGGTTGCAGATACAGTTAAGTCAAGCTCCCACACTAGGTAACACAATTGTTAGTGCTGACATTAAGGAAGAATTTGAATTCTATGATGATAGTGGGAGGCTTCACCCTATTGAATTTATAGATAATTTTGAAAGATCAGACTATTTTAATTTTAATAAGAAAATTGCACTTGTGGGTAAACATCTAAAGTCTTATGCTAGGACATGGGGTGATAGACAAGCTAGGGAAGTGACTGACTACAAGCTGTTTAAAGAAAACTTTTTGAAACATTTTTGGTCGACAAGCAGGCAGATTCAGGAAAAGAGAGAGTTGATGACTGGAAGGCCCTATAAACCTGGTAGGGAAACTCAACATGACTTTTTTCATAAATGTTGGATCCGTTGTAAGTATTTAGACCATCCTTATGGAGAGGAGGAATTCATTGATTTGATAGGAGCTAGGCTACCTCAGCAAACAAGAAATTTAATTGCCACTTTGGATGTAGTAAATGTGGATAGAGTTTCTGAATTGTTGAGACGCTTGGATGCCCAGGAGTCATTCAATGAACAACATTACCACCATCAACACCATAGGAGGGGCAGCAGGAGTCCCCTAGAAGGGGTAATGGGTCAAGGGATGGTAGATCTAGGGGATGGGTTCGTGATAATTACACAAGGAGGAATGATAATGGGGAAGTGAGAGAACAGAACCCTCAATCTGAAAGGGAAAGGCAGCATGGGGGGCAGGCAAACTAAAGACCACCCCTGTGATGGGCCCCGCAGTGGTGGACAAGAAGGTGGGTCCAGGTACCAACTGCTATAGAGTTAATACCATTTTTATGAATAATCCCAGAGAAGATTTATTGGAAGAGGTGGAGGATAAGGATGAAGTTTTAGATAAAGTTCCCATAGTGCAAATTAATGCTTTTAATAAACAAATAGATGCTCTCATTGATACCGGGTCACAGGTTTCTTGCCTTGCTGAGGGATTATTTAATGAAATTGAAAGCACCCATCAAATTGAAGTGTTACCCGTTAGTAGTATGACTGTTATTACTGCTACTGGTTCTCGAAGTAAGAGAATTAGGCAGGAAATGTTGATGGAAGGGTGTATGGGGACTGTAAATGTAGAAATACCCATGTATGTAGTCCCTAAGTTGAATGTTAATTGCATTTTAGGCATGGATTGGCTTACAAAAGTAAAGGCTTTGGTAGACTGTGGAGAAGGTAACTTACGGATTAAATTAGACAGTGGGGAATACTGGGTTGATTTTGAGAAGACTGGTTGGAAAGGCATACAAGAAGTAGATCATGTGAGAGTTAAATATAAGGATGCTGGTGTAGCTAGAGTTTGTGACGAACTATTACAACAGATTTGTGTAAATAGAAATGTGGTGTTAGATGCGTATACAAAAGTTGAAGAAAATGGAAGGGTTGGAAAAGTAAACTTATGGTTCTGGGTTTCCAGGGAAATCCTGGAACCCACTTATGAGAATTAATTGAAATGCATGGTTTGGGGAGGGGTCAACAACCTGTAAATATCTAGTTTTGTAAATAAGTTTGTCAATTGATGCATGTAAATAGTTTGTGTGAGTACTTAAGTTCAGATGCAGATGTAATAATACTGAATGTTTAAGATGTAAACATTTCACTGTATAAAGCAATTTGTGACAGTTTTGTTGTAGAAACTTTTGGGGGTTTTCATGATGTTGTGACTTTCTACATTGTGTTGACAAATTATCAGCTGTAAAATGTAAACAGACTGTTGTCATTAACAAGCAGATATCAAGTGTGTAATTTGGTGTGAAAATAATTGTGACTTAAGGTGATGACATTGAACGTTTGTTGTGTAAAAACAGTAACTGAAAAAATGATTGGATCTGAGAAAAGACAATTATTGTAAACAAAATCAGTGTCATGGACTATGTGCAGATGTTGTATGAAGAATTGTATTTGTTCATTGTAAAGTCATTATGGTTGATTGATTCTAACCTGTTTGTGTTGGCATTATGTGTACATTCAACCTGCTCAGATTCGTGACGGATTCAATCAATTTTAACTATGTAAAATTAAGTGAATCCTGGGGAGGGGTTGTAACAGCCCTAATACCTGAATTTTGAATAGCATTGTACTGTATGAAGTATTTGTAGTGAGCTAATTTTGGTTGAAAGTGATTTGATATGTTTGTTTTGTAATTTCTTGTAAATCAGTGTATATAGACTTTGTTTTAGGTAAGAAAATTATTCAAAGGCCATTTAATATGTTTAAGAACCGAATGATGCAAGAGAATTTCTTAAATGTTTGTAATTCCATGTATTAATGTAAGTTACGATGTCTACAGGACAATTTTCTACCGTTTGAAAGGATTTCTGTAAATAATTTTGTATTTAAGTATCTATAATTACCATTTCTGATCATTTTGTAATGTTGTTAATTAATTTTGTATTAATTCCGATTGTTTTTAATATGTTAGATTGTTTGAGTGATTGTTAATGATCGAGAAATATCGGGCGGATGCCTTTGAAGAATTCTCGTAATTTCGATAAAGACTATATAAACAGATCGCCTGGACAGAGACATTCATTCATGCATTCAGTTAGTAAGTCAGTTTAGTTGACAGTATTCAGTGTTACAGAGAGTTTCAATCATTCAGTTGAGTTTGCGACTGTACTCTGTATTGTACCTATACTAGTGAATATCGCTGACTTGTTGTTTGGATCACAATAAAACAGACATCTTCAAACATAACCTGTTTGGTGGATTTTTTAATTAATTAAATCAGCATTTAAAACCACCAAAGAACCCTAACAACTTGTTAAAAAAAATATGAGGCATGAGCAATATGAAGCCCCGGCAATATAGGAGGTAATAATTAAGTTGCATACAAAAGATGCAACTACCAAATTATTGAATTATTATTGTATTGAAGATGGAATTCTATTTAGAAAAAAAAAACAATGTAGAAAGAGAAGATTGAAAATTATGGATTCCAGAGAAATGGGTTGAAATTTTTATCAGTCATCATCATTTAAGTTATGGGCACTTTGGAGTCACTAAATGTTACAAAATTATATATGAGAGTTTTTATTTCCCCAACATGTATAGAAGAATTAGAGGGATTATTGCTTCTTGTGTTTTGTGCCAAATCAGACAATAAGAAAAAAGCAGGAGAAATAAACCACATGAAATGATATCAATAGATATTTATGGACCTTTACCGATGAGATGGAGTTACTCAAATCTGTGTTCCTGGAAGTATTCACCAAGTATGTTACACTTTATCCCATCAAATGAGCCGCAGCCAAGACCATTTGTACAAGAATCATCAATGATTACATTCCCAAACTTTGTAAACCACTTAAAATTCTTACGGACAATGGACCTCAATTTCCAGGGAATGTTTGGACACAATGCATGAAACAGTTAAATATTGAAAAGATGAAAACTTCCATTTACTATCCCCAGGGGAATGTTGTAAAATGTGTCATGAAAGAACTAGGCAGGTGGTTTCAAACCTATTGTAACACGAGTCACCAAAGCTGCACACTGGAAATAACATTGAAGAGGTACTAAATAGTATCCCATATGAATCCAGTTCATTTTGCCCATATGAGTTAATGTTCCTTGAACAACCACCTAGAATGGTGCATGAATATATTAGGTTTCCACCAGCTCAAACCAACTATATGGATAAACTCTATTATACTAAATTAACTCTATAAACATGAAAAAAGGAGAAGAGAAAGACAAAGTAATATTAAACCTAAGGTGTATGATGTTGGTCAGTTAGTTTTAGTATAGACACACTTTAAATCCTCTGCTGTTGACAAGGAGATAAAGAATTTCATTTTTTGTATGAAGGATCATATGAAATTTTTAATAGGGCTAATTTAAACTCATATATCTTAATTGTCCCTGGTAGCAAGACACTGAAAAGCAACTATCATGTGACTGCACTTAAACCTTTTAAGGAAATGAAGCATGACAACTAATTTAATACTACATAATTTTCAGGTACTTTTTCCTTATGGGGTAACCACTTCCCAGTAACTAATACAGGGCGTTCGCCGGGAAACGCAACCCACTGTTAGCGCTACAAGGAAGAAACTGCTCCCGGCGAGCAAGCGGTCAGCTTCCGGCATTGTTCGACCGTCGGCCGCGGACTATTTCATAATAATTACGCTTCATAAACTTCAAAACTTCATAAACTTGTATGTGCTAAGCATTTAAATGTGACGTAATTCATTAGCTTACCTTATAAAAGATGCTGGAAGTGTTGACCCTCTTGTGTAATGCACATTTCACATCTTCTGAACATATTTCTTCTGCCCTAACTGACTTAATGATTTTTTGGGTGACTGTTCTAGTCGAAAAGCGATATCGTCCATTTTCTCCTCTGAGAGAATACGGTTGACCGACAGTCTCCTTTTGTTAAAAAATGAACCCGTTTCTCTTACTTTTTTAACCAGACGCAGAATTGTTGATTAGCTGGCAGTAAAGCGCCAGAAATTCGCGACGAAATTTACTGCGACACTTTTTAAACGACTTCTTCTTCACATATGTATCATAGAGAAATATTCTTTGTTGCAAACTGTAACATACCATAATTTTACTCACACTCAAACACGGTACAGATTAGTAAGAGTATGAAGCCCCAAACCAGCCAAACCGCAAAGAAACGTTTATTCACAACACTGATTAATAAGAGACTGAAGTCACAAACTAGCTACAATGCAAAGAAACTGTTCTTAACAATGTAAGGGTCCCATTATACTGCGTCACTGCACTTTTGGGGCAGCGGAGGTGTTAAACAGTACGGTGATTCACGGTGCCGTGTGGCGGGATTTGCTGGCTCCACTGACCGAGCAAGTTGCCGACGGCAACAGACTGGGAGGGTAGCGTTTTCCGGCGAACGCCCTGTATATTATTACTTACATAAACAAACATGATTAAAAGGGACATCTGAGGTTTTGGTTCAGTAGAAATGCAGTCTGGTCCAGATTGACAACTAATTCGTTATGTTACAGCATATGGCATAATGGATTTAGTTTTATAATTTGTAACATTAAGTTTTCAGATGCCTAGTTAATTTTTAATTTCATTAGTTGCATGTTGCCGTCGTTATTAACACATAAGCACGTATAAGGATAAACATTAGAAACTCAAGGTTATGATGTTACTTTATAGAAAGAACAGTTTATTTTACTGTTCGTGGTTTGAACAGCAGCCAGAAGTTGTACATGCGTTCCTTGGGCGATATTATTCAGGAATATTTGCACATTAGAGCCACCAAATATTTATTAATCGAATAAAGCCCAATGGAATATGGGCAGTTCTGTAGACGTTAGTAGATATTTATGGTAGCTGTTTCTCAGACATCTTTCTTCTAGAAAAAAACTGAATTTTCGTATCCAAAATGATATGTAAGGAAGAAATATTGGTGTCATTTATCAGCGGGAAGACATATTGTACCAGAGACAAACTTTTTAACTGTCTGCCAGACACACTATGGTTACCACATTAGTAATCTAACACATTTCTCATCTCAACTGACCTGTTACGATGCAAGTAAATGCTTATTACATTTGATTTACATATTCTGTTTATTTTAAAGTACTGTGGTCCAGAAAACTGAATAACAAAAGTAAGAAACTAAAATGGAATCCAAAGTTTTGTCAGATATTTGCAAAAGGAGTGAGCATCTGAAAGTGCATAATGATCTGTGGCCCACAATTTTGCATATATGAATGTTTTTAATTGCTTGTTTCTTCCCATGGGACATATAAGTTATTAGCTATTTCCGCTGATTTTGATCCAGACCATTAGCTCTAAAAATTTGAAAACCGCATCCAAACTGCTGCGGTAGTTTTTGCAGGGCTCCCGTTCAAATAAAGAGACACAAGCAGCTTGCTTACAGATTTATAATAGTTCATTTTTATATAAAAATAAGCTGCTAATACCATTACTTTCTCTTCATTTTCTTCTTTTCATCTTCTTATGACGGTCATTACAGGTGGGACAGGATTAGGGACAAGGAATGGGAAGTAATTCAGCCATTATGACCTTTTTAAGGAACAATCCAAGCAGCTGCCTAGTATGATTTTAGGAAACCAAGGAAAAGCAAAATCTGGATGACCAGATGGTAATTTGAACCTGTGTCCTCCTAAATTAAAGGTCCATGTGTTCCTGCTCTCATACTGGGCTTAGTTTTGTTTCATATCCTCCCAGATTATAAAAGCTTCATTACAAATTTTTCTTATAAGATGACAGTATTATCCTCACAGCAGCAAAGACTGAGTAATTTTCATTTATAGTTAGCAAAATGTGTTCATTAGACAAGGTTATTAAAGTGAATTTAGATTAAAGGATGAAGTACATATCATTCTTAAACTATACCCTGGCAAATTATTGAAGAGTAGAGAAAAATGGAATTGTGGAGAGACTTCTAATTTTATATTTGAAAAACTATGCCAAGCAAAGACTAAAGTTTAATCAATTCAGCACACTTAATTATTTTTTTGCAAGTTTAAATGAACTTCAAAAGATAAATCATGACTAATTACAATCAAATCATAGTAATCAAATAAATTATGCATTGTTGTAGGCCATTTTTCTGCAGTGGCTTGTAAGGACCAGGCTGATACCGGGGCTGTAGTATAGCCTTAGTGCCACAACTAACACTTGACGTTGACACAAAGTACTATAGAAAATTTACTAAATAATTTTGATTTGGTTTGACCATGTAGCCAGGATAACTCAACCTAATGCTTGAGGTCGCCACAATATTTGTTAACCCACAAATAGAGAAAAGGTTCTATGCTATCTACTAAAGCACACAAGTTCACTGTTAGAAAAATCCAAAGTTTTATTTTCAGAATCATAAGTTCAAAATTGCATTTAACAGTTGAGCAGGCAAATTGAACACTCTTTTCCAAAGTTTGCAGGTTGTGGAGAGAAATTTTAACCGACCGAACCCCTTTTGGTGAATTTAAAAGTTCATATTAAGAATTAGAGTTGTTATATAACCCGACAACATCCAACATGGTCGAAAACAGTTCACTGACCAGCAAGTTACGACCCGCGACAAAATCGACGTAATGTTACTTCACATACTTTTCCCGAAGCACAGGCCAGACGAAACCGAAAGTAAGAAAAGACAGACTACATTTTGCTAAGTTCCTATTTTACAAATCACTGGTCAAGTCATGCGCGTAGTTGCTCAATCACTTCCCGGCGTAAGAATGAGACAACGTGTGCTTACCGCACCAACTATTATAGCCCGGCGCGCGCCTATGACCTTGGCAAATCTTTCTTTAATTAATATCTTCAAAAGTAAATGATAGTTTAATTTGAGATTTTTACAGGGACTTTCTATCATCCTGTTCTATCGATTTTAATTTAATTTATCATTCCAAAAGGTTTCTATTGTCTTAACACTAAACTCATCACGTGACCAATCTTGGCGGACTTTATGGATTTTCCCGAACTACTACTCGACAATTAGCAATAATCAATTTTCAAAAACTTGATTACCAGACCAATACTAAAACTTTTTATGGAAACCATTATATGTACGAAATCGTCTTGATTAGGGCTATCTACTGATGTAATTTTTAATTTAATATCTCTATTAATAAAAAGCTTATTTTTTTCTCTTAATTAAAATTGCTAATTAAATTTTACCAAATTACTTAATTTTATTACCAAAATAACGGGGATAGTGCTGACTACAGCTGGTGATAAAATTTCGGTTGTAGCTTTACGCGATTTAGAGATATTGCAAATCTCAGAATTTCTACTTTCCCCATCGCCTGTTTCAAAACCTGAACAAAGTGGAATATCTCCTAAACCAAACGTTTCCCGATATGATAAATACACTTTAAAATGATTTTTATAGCAAATTGTTACTGTGGGGAAGATTACAGGGAAATTACTTAAAGTTAATAACTACACTTCTCGAAATTTCTAAGTCCCGCCTAAGCAAAACTAGAATTTGCCAAAATTCTAAGGTGCTTACAGGCTGAGTAAATTAAATGATAAATGTGCACAGCAAGAAAGCTACAAAAACAGATGAATTGGTGTCGTTTTATCATTTAATTCAAATAAATTATGTTTACTGATTACTAGCTTTTACCTTCAAGTAAATCAGCATTTCAGTGTTTCACATGGTGATATGCCACAAGACAAACTAAACTGGTGCAACATACCTCACACATCAACAATGCTGACTCCCAAGTGCTTGGAGGCACCAGACGTCCAGTCATGTACTGCTCAAATTCTTCAGCTGGCATATTGAGAGATTCTGCTGTTATATTTTCAATAAAGAAGACAGCCCCACACTGGAAAAACATGTTTAAAAATTTTTGAATCAAAACTTATTTACAATAACGATTGGTTTTAGTAAAATTAACACACATTTTCAGTTTTCAGGCAACGGAAGTCATGCTACATAAAACCATGTTTCTGATAGGAATATCACAACACTGTTTCATGTAGTCTTAACACTCAAATATAGAATTATTGGGAGAATGATAGAGTGGAGGGGGAAATAGGTGTGCAAAAGCATTCAGAAATATTCATACCAGATTAGTGAAGTAATATCCTCCTTCGCCAGACATAAGTCTGCTTGCATTGCAAAATCGTGTGATATAGTTGACATTACTCTTCAATCTTGTTGGATTTGCCTTTAGAACAATGAATATCAGGGCTGGAAGGAATTCATCTGCTGATGCCGGGCCACCTACTGACTGCTGCAGGAGGAGAAAGATATTTCGGCAACAACGAACAATACAGTTTAGCTTGTCCTGTGGTGCCTTGGCAGAGTCCATTCCCAAAATATCTGCAAGAGCCCATAAAAGTGCTTGGAAATAATTTAATTTGACTTCCGTTCACTATTTTCCTTCCACTTTTTACTTTTTTTTTTAATTCAATTTATGAAATATATATAAACCTACCAGTAATGGCTGTGTAGACAAGGTCTCGTACCTCTGCATTGGTTTCATTAATCCTGCATTCCAAGTGCTTGGCACTCACCCAATTCAGCTGTCGTATCCTGCAACATAAATATGGACTTGATAAAGAGTACAATTCCTAAATGCTACAGGTATATTTATAACCAAATATTTGTGCCTATAAAATATTAAGTGCAGTAAAATATCAATATTTCTCTGCTTGATAAATCTAAAATTCTTTCAGAAGATTTTTATTTTTGTCTTTCAGTTGAAAATTTTAAGTCCCTAATGAAACAATTTAACATGAGAGAAACGTTTGCAGAAATTACAGATGTAGGTCTAAGAAGTTGTTATATACCTATTATATTACCTAAACTATTCAACAGGTGACCTATTACATACAACGAATATATCAAAGAACTTTCAATAGTAAAGCACTTTTCATGTCAGAACATAACCTTGTTATATGTTCATTATCTTGCTAAAACCATTTAGAAGTGGGCAAATCTCATATAATTATATAGTAAAGAACTTTTATAACGGTTTTCTTAACAAGAAAGCACTTTTTAAATCAATTCTAAAACATTTTTGTAAAAGACATTATTCTCAAATAAGGTTGTTTTTCAGTCATGATTAATTTTGTTGCATTCATTTCCTCTAAGAAAGCAGAGAATGACAATCACTTTAAGGTGGTTTTTGTGTGCTTTTAAAATTTATATAAGGAGATATTTCAAATCAAAATAATCCAATATTTTTAGAATAAAGAGCTAGAACAATAAAAGTATGCTTAAACGAAAGAGAAAAATTCAGTTAATAACAAACATATAACAGTTCAGAGGTAACTTTATGTTTAAAGTAAGAAAAACAATGGTTTATTGTTGACATATGATAGCATCCCCATGTGTGACTTTCAGAAATTAATAGCTCTTAAACGAGAATAATTATGAGAAAAGTTGTCATGACCAAAAAGATTCGGAATAAATCAAACTATAACATAGTAAAATTTCGGGAAAATTCGAGTAAAATTAGTGTTCCACAGGAGAGTGGCTTTTTCTAATTCACTAAAGAATAGTGTTTCCCCGCGGGAATACACCGGTGTTCCACGACGATTCAGCAATAGATAAGCCTAGCCTATAAAAAGCCGACCAGTGGAAGCAGTCGGGGGAATAGTTTTCAAACAGGCAGTCGAGATGAGAAGAGCTATGTGATGGGCAGCGAACTACGAGGCTGTGGACTTTGTAGATTTTTAGTAGTGGTGAAATGGGGAGCTTAGAAAATTTCAAGTTGTTATAAACTTTACAGTAACGGTCAGGACAGTGGACTCTGATGCTATTCCGGGATGCCATCGGATGATCTTTCGAATTTTGAGGGAATTTTCTGAAAGATTGCCAATCAAAGTGTGTGAGTGATGTCAATCTGAAATCTAATTCAAGGAGACGATAGTTCTGATACCTTATCTTTCTGGTACCTCAACTTGTACTACATAAAATTCAAGAATATAAACTTTGTTAATGCAAGAACTGTTTTACTCCATAAACCTTTATCTCTTGGGGTAATTATGTGGGATTGGCGACCATATAAAGAACCTATGCAAGCATCCTTAAAGGTACCAACCAGCATGATCAAGTTCATATAGAAATGTTGCATAACACCAAGGCACATTTTGTTACGACAAAGTAACTCTGAAAGGAGCCAAACCAAGGACGAATGGAATGTATTGAAGAGAGAAATAATGAAAGCTGGCAAAGAAAAATAATCAGGATGAAGCAGGAAGAAAGAAATGCAGGCAATTTAGAAATCAAATAAACAGTAAATGCAAAAAAGCAAAGGAAAAATGGCTACAAGAAAAGTGTGAAGTAGTAGAAAAGGAAATGGACATAGATAAAGTAGGCGTAGCATATAGAAAGATCAAATAAAAGTTTGGAGAAATGAGGAAAAGAAGTGTAAACATTAAATCTGCTGATGAGAAACCTCTTAAGCTCAGACGATACAACTGACCAATGGAAGGAATACATTGAGAAACTCTATGATGGGGACGACTTGAGCCATAGTGTAATGGAAAAGGAAGACAATATTGACATTGATGACTTAGGAGATCCAGTTTTGAGGACAGAATTTGATAGAGTTCTAAATTACTTTAAAGCGAAAAAGGCAGTTGGAATTGATGAGATACCTGCAGAACTTCTAAAATCCCTAGAAGAAGAAGGAATCAAAAGATTAGTCGAGCTGATATCAAAAAGTTATGAAACAGGAGAAAATCCAACTGAATTTAATAAAAAATATCATCTTCAGATTTCCGAAGAAAGCACAAGCCGACAAATGTAAGAATTATTGCACCATTAGTCTAACATCACATTCTTCAAAATTACTGACAATAACATACAGAAGAAAGGAAAGGGTAGTAGAAGAGATAGTAGGTGAAGATCATTTGGGGTTTAGGAAAAACCATGGTACAAGGGAAGCAATTCTGGGTTTAATATTAATACTTGACAGACAGATCAAGAAAAATAAAAATACTTTTATGTCGTTTGTTGATTTAGAAAAAAACTTTTGATAATGTTAGGTGGGAGAAGATGTTCAAAATTTTAAAGAAGTCGGGTCTAAAATATCAAGATAGAAGAATACTCTATAAACTATTTAATAATCAAGTGGCTATAATAAAAGTAGAGAAGATTGATAGACATGCATCAGTTAAAAATGGTGAGAGACAAGGTTGTAGTCTATCACCATTAATATTCACCTTGTATGTAGAAGATGCAATAAATAACGTAAAAGAAAAATTTTCATGTGGCACAAGTGTTTAGGGAGAAAAAATCAGTTTGTTACGATTTGCTGAACATGCTGAGGATATTGAGAAGTTACTGAATGGCATGAACAAAATACTGAAAGAAGATTTAGGACTGAATATAAATCAAAGCAAAACAAAAGTGATGAAAATGTATGAGAAATGATACAAATCACAGCAGATTACATATAAAAATAGGATTGGATGCAATAGGAGAAGTAAGTGAATTCTGCTACTTGGGAAGCAAAATTACAACTGATGGCCGAAGCAGGAATGATGTTAAAAGCAGAATAGCACTAGCAGAAAGAGCCTTTATGAAAAAGAGAAATCTTTTAGGTTCAAACATTGATCTAGAAATTAGAAAGAATAAATAACTGCAATTTTTCACGGCGTAGTTTATTTATAAACGTTTCTCGGGAAACAAACAGAGTAATATTATTATTGATGCATTAAGACTATTTTCCTACCACCACCAAAATTGAGAAACATTTTGCACTCTCCATATATGACCTTGCACTTCGTACAACCGGAGTTTATTGCATCCCGTGTGAAGGTGGAAAGAAATACATCGGCCTGACGATATGGTGTCTAAAACAATGTTGTTTGGAACACGCCCGACGTGTTCACCTGGGGCAAAAAGACAAATCCGCAGTGGCGGAACATAGTTTGGCAGAAGGACATGGATTCGATTTTGAAGCGACTAAGGTGCTGACACATGCAAGAGGATTCTGGGACAGCGTCATTAAAGAAGCGTTTGAAATTCGCCTCGCGTCTGATTTGGTTAACAGGGATTGTGGGTTCCAGATAAGTGATGCTTGGATTCCTGTTATTGAGGCTGCTCGTCACCAACGCTCTGCTTTTTGAGTTCTGAGGGCGTCTAATGACATCTGAGATGCTGCTAGGCAACATAGCAATGTCTGTCGTTGCCATGCCAGTTTTCAAACAACACGCTCAAGGCAGACTTCAAGGCTTACAACTGCACCCGAAGATGGCGACGGAGGTTTATGTTGCCGAAATATTGAACATCAACAATAATATTACTTTTTTGTTTCCCGAGAAACGTTTATAAATAAATTAGAAAGAAGCATCAATACACCAGGAAAGTCTCCATTTACAAATTAGAAAGAACTTTTTAAAACTCTATGTGTAGAGCACAGCACTTTATGGTAGCAAAACGTGGAATTTAGGAATACCAGAAAGAAAGAAAATTGAAGGATTTGAAATGTGGTGCTACAGAAGAATGCTGAAAGTATGAAATGAACATGTTTTGGAAATGATGGGTGAAGAAAGAAGTTTATGGAAGAAGCTTACAGAAAGAAGAGACAGATTGGCAGGTCATATTTTGAGACATGCTGGATTGGTTAATTTGTTAGTGGAGGGACAGTTGAAGGTAAGACCTGTAGAGAAGGCAGAGATTACAATATATGAAGCAGATAATTGAGATAATTGAGGACGTGGGTTGTAAGAGGTTTGTAGAGATGAAGAGCTTAGCACAAGACATGAAGGAATGGAGGATTGCATAAAACCAGTAGAAAAACAGATGACAGGAAAAAAGGAAGAAAATCTATATTAAATTTCCATAGAAATGAAAATAATGAAGAAAAAATTCTGAAATCTATTACAAAATCAGGAATTTTAATGTTACTTTTAAATTCAACCTTGATGAGGCAAGCATTAATACGCTAAGCAAAAACTTCGGATCCCTTTTTAAGAATATTGCGCAAACGGAGGAGTGTGAGATTTGGCACAGTTAAAGTTTATATGGAGAATAAGTGCAGAAAGCTAAAATGTATATATAATATGTGTTACAAACATTAAAAAGAATGAAACAAAACATTAGTTGTTTTTTTAATGGCAACGATACTTAGTGATTCTGCCAATGTCTGTGATCTTTGGTCAACAGTAAAGAAAAAAATATAATAAGCATAGTTAATACATGTTAAAAATACATTATTAAATAAAAATTAAATTTGTGAACATGTGTGTGCATGAAATCGGATCGGAGCCAACTATCTGACTTGTATTCCCAGCATTGAGATACTCTGTGGTCTTTGATGAAACAAAAGACTCGCATAAACCAGAATCTTTGAAGTTATAAAAGGAATAAAGTGGTTCTGCCAGATACTATATGGTGTTTTTATTATTTAAAAGGTTAAACTTCGGTTAAGGGACTTTTGATTTTTGAATTTCAGTAATTTCATTACAATTTTTTTTTTTTAATTCAGATATTTGCACCTCCTTCTATTATCCCTTGATATAAACCTTGACAAGACGGAGAAAGAGAAAGACAAAAAAGGAGGGGTACCTAATTGCTTGACATTCAAAATAATAATAGACCAAATTTAAATAGTGAACACACAAAATGATGAAATTATTTTGATGGATACATTTAAATGCGCACTAAATGTCATTCCAAGAAATTTTTATAGTTTCAAATTTACAATGCAGGTTTTTAAATGCAAAACATTTCGAATCAGAAGTTACTTCAGAGGGAAGGAATGCATTTATTTCATGTTATCATAAAGCTAAATCAGTTTTATGGGCCTTGAGTAAAAATTAATATTTTAAATCATTGTATGATGGACTAAATTCAAATGAACCATCGGTAAATAGAAAGTAAAAAATTAATTAAGATAATGATCATTACTCATCCAAACGAAAGAAACTAAATAATGAATTACAGTCGAATTTCGACCCCTGAGTGATCACTAGTACAAAATTAATAAGCATAAATAGGCTTATCCATGATGGCAGCAAGCAAAAGCTAACCTAATAATAATTGTCAAGTGGAAGAAACAAAAGAATAGGAAAAAAACTCAATTTCTGATGTTCAAATTATGTTACCTACAGCCAGTCACAGCAAAAAGCTAAGTAGCAAAAAGGATATACATGGCAGAGGCAGTATGCGGTAAGGCACCACCACTCTGAACTGGGGAGGTGTGTATGCAACAACCAACCTGACTGCAGGTTTTAGGTGGTTTGAATCAATTATCAAGGTGAATGCTGATCCTCAATTTCTACTTGTATGCTACATATTTCACAAACAAAAATACGTACATTCATCACACAGTGCATAGTTACACAGTTCACAGACAGATGGCAACATAACAGTCCCCCAATAGAGTAAATGTTCCACATCAGACAAACTTCATTAATAATTTAATTGTGATGGAGCTAACACTCCAGTGGCAATTCCCCTAGTCATCTAGTTATCCCTTTTTATATACATATATTTATAAAATTTTCTTTTACAATTGGTAGGTTAAATTCCTTCCCCATTTACTTTTCTGATTTATAAATTTTAAATTTCTTAAGCATTTTTGATAAATTATTCATCACTTCACTTGGTAATTTGTTCCAATCTGACATCCTTACCAACAAAAGAAAATTTTTCCACTTCTTTATGCATGAAATGAAGCGCAAGCTTGTGGTCATGGTCGCCTTTCCCCTACCACAATATTCCTAATTCTTTGACCAAAATCCCTCCAAGCCGCATCACCATCATATGACCTGTACATTCCCAACACTCTCTTCATCCTCCTCCTGTTTTCCAATGACCTCCAATCCATCTCCCTTATCATATCAGTTAGTGACTGGGTCCTGCGATAATTTGCACAAACAAATCTAGCTGCTCTTCTTTGCACACCTTCTAACTTCTGTATTTGATAGTCAAAATGTGGGTTCCAAACTACACCACCATATTTAACCAATGGTCTCACCAAAGATTTGTAAACCAATTCCTTAATATCTCTGGTATATCCTCTCATCACTCTTTCCAGTAAATTAAGGATTTTGTTACCTTTTTCTACCACCTGCCCAACTGAGTTTGTTATCAAACATAATGCCAAGATATTTACACTTCAAGCTTTCAACAAGCACTTCTGACCCCACCCTATAAACATAATCAATTGAATTTTTTATGTAAATGATAGATTCAGAGGTGAAATCCAAAACAATATTCCCCTACTTTGCTTTCATGGAGTTTCCTGCGGTATCTCCCAATATGGAACATATTTAAAATCACAACCCCATCAAAACAAGAAAGAATACTCGTACTAATGAAAGGACAGAAGCATATGAAGTACCATTAATTTTTTATCTTATAACATAACGTGTTACACTTTTTAAAAAAATGATTTGCTGAAACCATTAAGACACATTATCAATATACATTTTCATAAGTTTGGTTTTTCACCTATTGTGACTGATAAAACCTTTTTTGCTTATGGCTTTATGCCTCATTGACGTCGAGGTCATTAGAGGCGGGATGGGATTGGGACAAGAAAAAGGAATGAATTCGGTCTCAGCCTTTTGAAGAAAGCATCCTGCCATTCACCTGGAGTTATTTTGGCAAACCATCTAAAACCCAATACTGATTGCCCAGATGGGGATTCAAACCCATGTCCTCCCGAATGTGTGATTAAACCTGAAATCCAAAAATGAATCTTTCACAGAAAGGTGGTCTGTGAAAATAAAGAATATTAATGCCTCCAAAAAATGACCAATAAATAGTCTTATTTATTCTGAATACTACATATTCACAAGACACATTACTGGAATAAACATGCAACTTCTGGAGTTAGCTTCACAATGTTGTTAACTCAAATACTGTTTACAGTTTTAAGTGGTATACTGCTATTTCTGATTCATTACATTTGCAGCAATAGAAAAACTGCTATAAATAATAAAATTATAAACAAAGTTACAAAATAAAAGCATTAAAATGCTATTTCAACTCTGGCACTTAATTATACCAAAATTATCAGTTCAAACCTACATTTGCTACCTGAGTAGGAAATGTATTATCAAAAGAGGTGGAAGTGAATTTGGGAGTGACACAGGGTAGTGTATTGGGACCACTGCTACTCATCACTCTGATAAATGATTGTGTTGATCATTAAAAGTCAGAATTTAGGTTGTTTGCAAATGACATAATAGTATATAAAATGATCAAAACAAGAGAAGATTGAACAGCCGTGGGTGATCTGGATAGAATATCTAAATGGGTATGTCAACATATAATAACGATAAATGTCAAGAAGAGGCAATTTATTAGGTACACAAATAAGAAACTAAGGGTTGTATATGATTATAGGGTGGGATCAAAACTGCTTATTGAAGGCTGAAGTGTAACTATCTTGGCACAACATTTGATAATAAACACAACTGCGCAGGTGGTAGGAAAAGGTTACGAAATCCTTCATTTATCATAGTTGTGATGAGAGGATGTGCCAGAGAAGTTAGGGAACTGGGCTACAAAAATTTGGTCTGACCATTGCTTGAATATGGTGGTGTTTGCACCAACATTTTGGGTATCAAATACAGGAGCTGGAAGGCGTGCAAAGAGCAGCATCTGGATTTGTTTGTGGAAATTATCACAGGAATCAGTCAGTAACTTATGTGATAAAGGAGCTGATTTGGGAGTCATTGGTAAACAGGAGGATGAAGAGTGTGATGGGAATGTACAGACGATATGTTGGTGATAGGGCTTGGAAGTGTATTGGTCAAAGAATAATGCATGGAATGCAAAATAAGACCAAGACCACAAGCTGGTACTTGATTTCATGAATAAGGACTGAGGAAATTTTCTTTATTGGGTAAGGGTGTCAGGGATTGGAACACATCACCAAGTAAAGTGATTAATAATTTAGCAAAAAGGCTGGATGAATTTAAAAATTAGAATTCATAAATTGGAAAAGTAGATGGGGGAAGAATTTGATACTAAAAGTTTGTAAGGTAAGAAGAAATTATTAAGATAGGGGTAGTTAGATAACTGAGGGAATTGCCACCAGAGCCCGTGCGCCATCTCAATTAAAAATTAATTAAAACTATATATAAACAATTGCACAATAACAAAATATGTGAAAAAGAAATGATGTGTTATTATTGAATCTGAGTTAAACTGTCATAGATAAAAAAATATAATTATTAATCATTTACAACAATGTATGGATTCGGCAACAATATCAGTAAAATCCTGTCACAGGGGAAAGCTTCCCTATCATAGGACACGTCACCAGTGAATCCTCAAATGTGAGCTACCAGTTAACATGCAACCACTGCCTGGCTTCATATATGGGTTTGACAACAAATCCACTTTCCATAAGAATAAGTAGCCACCAATAGACGGTGCTCATGCGGAACCCAAAGCACCCAGTTGCTGCCCATGCAATCACCCATAACTCAAATAATTTCAACTCTTGTTTCATGGTCCGCGCTATCCAAGTCCTCCCTAATACCAGCAGCTCCTCTGAACTCAGAAGGCGGGAACTTGCCTACCAGTACAAACTGGGCACAAGGCAAACAC